>CM034147.1:685445178-685664136 GCA_019776745.2 Taxus chinensis | reverse complement strand
ATAGGAACAGAAAAGGAAATAATTATGAATAATAATAAACAAAGAACAGATAAAACCACTAATTGAGAAATTAATGGTAATAGATCGAAAGTAACCGGGTGTGCCAGAATGTAAGCTATGAAAAATACACTACTAACAAGGAAATAAAATACCAATAATCGTACCTCCTCCTTCACGTTCCATAGAAAACCTCAGAATGGGCTAGGAAATTTGGATTGAGCCCTGATTTTGTGATATGTAGGTGCTTTTCTTCAAGACGGAGCAAGACCTTCCTACAACAACGATCTTCTTACTTTACACTAGATGGGAAAAAGGATTATGAAACTATTTTGGCATTAGGACGAGGAAAAATGATGTTCTTTGCTCAAAGGATGCAAGAACTTAGATATGGCATGAAAGCTTATTCTTTGTGTCTTTAGAGGGTAGGGGTAAGGTTGTATTTATAGCCTGAGGGAGTGATTAGCTTAGATTAATTTAAGTAATCATGGTTTGAAAATGTGGGCAAGATTAAGTGGGTGGTTTGAAAATGTGGGCAAGATTAGGTGAGTGGGGACCACGAATGGTGGGTGATGATTTGAATTTAAATTTTTAATTCAATAGTGGAAAAACATGGAGAATAATGACATGTGGTGAGGATTAGATTATTTTTAGATTTTGAAATGGATAATTAATCAAATTATATTTGATTAATTCAAAGTAATTTTTTGTGGGAAATGAGGAAGGAGAATTAATTGATTTAGGATAGATGTGAAATTGGGGTGTCTACATTTACCCCTCTTTAGAAGGGTACTATGAAAGTAGTGTCCTTTCAAAGAAAGTAGACGGTATGGGGGAAGAATTCAATCTACTTTTTAAAAGGTAGAGCGAACGTTTGTTGGGGAGAATAGAAAGTGGTGAGTGACGGATGTTAGAGTATCCTCCAAGAAAAAAATGTCATGAGAAGATGTGATTATGAATAAATGTGGTGGTGCCCCTCGAGAGGACTGACGAGAATGGAATATACGACAGAACTCTCGAAAAGAAGGGAAATGGATTTGGTGGAGAAGAGGACGATAATGGAGTGGAAGAGATTGGAATGACCGTACGACGCAAATGGAGGAAGGATTCAATCGACCTTGAATGCTAGGTGTGAGGGTGTGTGGGAAAGAGAAAAGGGAATGGATAGGATTGGGGGTGGATTATGAGAAGGGTAAGGGAAATAGGGGAGGGGAACAAAAGGAATGAAAGAAGTAGAAATAAGAGAGAGGGATGATAGGGGAAGAAGGGAATGATGAAGGAAAAACAAGGCAAAAACAAAAAAATGACAGAGGAGAGGGTAAAAGGGATAAAATAGAGATAAAGACATTAAGAAATCCTGATTGTTATGCATATTTTTACAAGTAGATTTTATTCCTTTGTTAATACACAGGGAAAACATGGGTGGTTCAAGGTGGATTTATGGTCTTTGAATGATTTTGGTGGGAGATGAAGCAGGATAAAGTTGATTATACTATATCTTCGAAGGGAATTCACAACAATGAACAACTCAAAAACATAATACTTCAAAACAGTTAAGATGTTCCTTCAACCAAAAGGTGTGCTTCAGTGGAGGCCTAAATTAACATGTTTTCACATAATATTTGAGACTCTAACACGAAGGCTCGAATTGAAAGACTTAATTAAACACCAAATTCTCTGATCAATCATGCCTAAGGTACACCCGAAGACTTACAGACAATCTTTATCAACAAATAACAGTGAATTGATTTTAAATTTGTTTATCTCATCCAAGATGAAGGCTCTTCTTGATATGAAATTACAAATACCATTAAACTATCATAGGGATGAGATCCTGTGTGATTTCACAAAGATTTCAATGTAATATTGCAATAGGAACAAAAGAAACTATTTGCAGACATTCTGAAAATAAAGTAAACACATAATTGCTAGAGATTAGACACAAATTAATTTTAAAATTGCTTAAATTCATCAGCAGGGGAATGCTTCCAGAGCAATCTCAGTGCTCGTCAATGGCTATACATCTGTAACCAACTTGACATGATAGAAAATCTAACACAAAGGAAATTAACCGGTTATCTCAGACGGGATTCTCAGAAAGGCTT
Organism: Taxus chinensis; assembly: GCA_019776745.2. Lineage (NCBI taxonomy): Eukaryota > Viridiplantae > Streptophyta > Pinopsida > Cupressales > Taxaceae > Taxus > Taxus chinensis. The sequence continues at coordinate 685,662,034 of CM034147.1, read as the reverse complement.
TCTCAAATTTTCTCTTAGGAATTCAAACTCTGACCATTTGCAAGAGTAATCTCATTGCATTTATACATTTCATTCACCCCAAATTTTGTCCCCAAAAATAAGAATATTCGAGGGACCTTTGCTTGCTACTAATTTTTTATAGAAAGTGACATTTAACAAATTCGCACCCGCATCTTCCATGTGGACAAATCATGAATTGATCATGTTTCTCAAACCCTCGACTAATGACTAGGATGTCATGCCACAATCGTTTTGACACTCCTTTTAATCATTCTATTTTTTTCATGTGAGAAATCCTCTTTTTAATCATTTTTCAGAGCCTCTGTATTGCTGGACTTGATAGGTCATCCCTTTTTGCTCTCGAGGCAATGCCTTTTTCACCTTTTGCGCTTGCACTTTCATCATTTCATCCTTTTTCCCTCCTTTTCCTCTGAAATTTTACTCTGTAGCTTCTAGATCTGGCATTTTTCATTTTTACATGAGCCCAAGCAAAAATCCACTTCAAAAGTACTTTGGATTTATAAATTGAGCTCCCAAATTGATTCAATTGAACTTTGCAGACCAAAACGACACAAATTTGCCAAAAAAAATTAATGAAGAATGATGCAAAAAATGCATCTCCAAACATCCTAGAGCTTCAATGGTGACAAAATCAAATGAAATGCATAGCTACCATTGATATTGCCTTTCAAATTTTAATCTGAGCCCTCCACATGGAAAAATGTGATTGGAAACGGGCTTGGGAGCACTTTTTGACATTTTATAACTTTTGGGAAAAAAGTAAAATTTTGACATATTTCTCCTCCTCTCCACCCTTAAAAAATGGGCTTGACACATGTCCCAATGTGGCTCCCAAAGGAACTGTGGCTCAATTCTGCTATTTTACCTTGTTTTTGGAAAAAGGAAAATTTTCCAAATTTTCCCTGTAGCTCCACCCTTCCGCCTTTAGCTTCTAATGTGGGTTCCAGTGGACTTGCGCTTCATTTTTTCACTTTATACTTATTTTCCAAAAAGAAAAAAGTTCCACATTTTCCCCGTGGGCGCGCACCTCTATTTTTGACTATTCAACGCTGGCATTACTTTCCTATCGGGGCCGTGCTTCAACTTAAAATTTTATCCCCTTTCACAAAAGGCCAAAAACCTTAAATAACCCATAAGCTCTGTTTCTCCATCTCCCCACCTGCCACGTGTCTCGATGGCGCATTTTTAGATGGTCCCCAAAAGTAGAGACCTCAAACATGCGTGGTCCCTCCACATGTCTCAGGCCCTTTAGGAAGTTGCTTGAAAATTTTAAATATAAAGTGGAGCTGGCGGAAACCTCCACCTGTCCCCCTATCACAATTGTTAAGGTGGGACCCTGAGGTGGATCCTCAAATGAATGCCAGCCCACCACATGTCCATGGCCCACCAAAAACTGTACCATATGCATGAAATTTTTTTCTAAGTCTGGGAAAATTAACGGAATCCTCCATGTGTCCCCCCGTCGCAACTCCAAGGCCAAATGAAAAGGTGAATTTTCAAATGAGCGTCATTCCTCCAAGTGGAAAAATTTTGGGTTGAGGTGAGCCACAGAGTTTTTAGAGTGCCCTGTCGAGCCGCATCCAACCAAAAAGGGCCATGTTTCCACTGATGTAGAGATGTAAATTTGATGGGAAAAACACACCCATCAAACTGTAAAAATGCAGGAAAACCACCATTTGAGCCCGGAGATGAATTTTTCTTCAAGGACAAAGAATTTGGAGATGTTATAAGTTCAAACATGATCCTCCGAGCTACATCCAATTTTTTTTCCTTGGGTATTTGGGACAAAAACGATAGGGACAACAATACATGACTACGGAAAATGGAAAGAAAGGAGCAGCATGATTTTTATGCCCAATTTACAGACTCCTTCAAGTGGAGAGAGAAACAAAAAACAAATTTTGGACCTTTAAGTGATCCCCGACCAAAGAAGGGACTGACCATGGAAACTAAATGGAGGATAGAGTCTTCAAGCACCAACACGGGGAGACAAAAAACATGACAGAGGCTGCAAACTAAGGAATTTCAATGACAAATGAGGCCAGACTAATTTGAGCACCAACAACCATTTTCACTGAGGTTGTAGAAATGTTCTATGGAAAAATTGAAAGTGGCAAGATGTACACCATCACTAATGGGAGGATCAGAAATGCATAACCATGTTACAACCACTTGTATAGCCCTTTGGAGGTTTTTTGTAAATGTCATCAATTGTCACTCCTCTCCTAATGAGCGAGGAAGTAATACCTTCACATCACTTTCACTTCACAAAATTCAAATATATAACTCGAATACCTATTAGATCTTTTGTAGACATGATTGGCATTGTTGTTGTTGTTTCACCATACTCCACTATTCATAGGCACAACTAATCAGAGACTATAAAAGAACACTAATATTGAAGGACCTGTCAAAATACAGTGTTTCCATTACTTTTGAGGGGAAACATTTTGACGAGTTAATAGATACCTTGAAGACATTCTTTCTATTCTGCAGGTCCCATTACTAGCAATAAAACAAACTTGGCCTCTGTAGAAACAATGTCATAGGTGCTCCAGATGGGAAACACTCAAAAAAATAATGGGCCACAGTTACAACTGAAATAAAAAGCATTTCCATGGATAATTTCATTTACATGCAATGCCCTCTTATAAAAGGTGACAAAAAATGCACGAAAAAAGTATAGGAACAAATCAATGGCTTGTGGTTCTGTAAAAGTTGTAAAGAAAATGTTGAAAACTGTAATTATAGATATGGACTCTTACTTGATTTGAAGGATACCACTGAGGAACTACATTCAATTACAACATTTGATGAATCGGCCGAATCAATCATGGGTGTTGCATTTTAGGACCTCCACTTGTTGTTTGTATATGATGAGGTTATAAGTGAAATTGCAAGCCACATCATCAGCCATCAACTCATTTTTCACTCTCTCACGAAAAAAAATAGCATGGAAACAAAAAAAAAAATGCATCATTCTAAATTCAAATAAATTGGAGATTAGTGCATCTCCCCCCTAAGCTTTGTTACTTAAAAAAATTGCATGTGTACCCCTTGCATGTTTTTCCCAACCCTCTCCTAGCCTTCTCTTTCTCATACAAGGGATTGTGAATCCACTTATGTAAACATATTACAATTTTTTTATATAAAAAATTCCGTTCCTCACATTGTCATTTTTAATAGAGGTTATAAAAAAAATGTTTCTATAGAATTTTCCTTAAGCAAGCAAGAACAATAAACATCATCACACAATAGTAACACAATATATATGTATTTTCCTACTTTTATTTTATATATATATATATATATGTGTGTGTCCTACAGGATGATGTGAACATGATGGAATGATTTTTATTGTTGTTATTTCTTTCCTTTTGCGACATATCAAACTTTTGTTCTTTTCAAAGCATTAGTCAATAATTTTTTCCATAAATAAGCCATGTTTTCTGTAATGTGTAACATTTTTATGAAGCAAGCAACAACAATAGGCAGATAGACACAAAATTACAAGGATATATGTGTTATCACTTTTTTTATTATACATCTAAGTGATTGAAAGAATGGATTGGTTCTTACCTCCTCGCTTTTTGTATTTTTTACAAGTCAATCTCCACAGCGTGTTGCCTTATCTCTAATGTCAACTCTTGAGAAACGAGCATGGAGGAGAGAACTGTACACCTAAAACAAAAATCACATTACTATCGAGCAACATCGTTGGTACTATATACGGAAACAAAGGGGCAACAATAGTTTGCGGTGAATTTCATCATCATCAAACCCACCCTTTCCTCCTTTTCCTTCTACTTCAACCAATGTATATTTTTCATATAATAGGACACATTATATTTGTTTCGAACCGATGAATGACAACCCTCCACACACTTTCCTCGCTTATTAATATTTTCATTCAAATTTTGTAAAAAATTTCACTCACAATGCAGTGTTTCATCCATGGGTTCCCAAACCCATTCAACATGATATGCATCTATCATTGCAAACACCTTCATCCTCTACTTACTCCTTTGCTTCAACCAACTCTTTCCACTTGTTTTTCCACCTTGTCAATGTTCCTCATAGACATCAAACACCTTCTCCTTCTCCTACTACTTTCTTTGCTAATTTCCATACAACCACTACTACTACTGAGCACACTAATGCTTTCCCTACACCTCAAAACCCCACACATTCAACATTAGCATCCTTAGTTGAATCCCAATGATGCTTCCAAAAAAGGATTGACCTTTTGTCAAAGATCCACACTTTCTCAATTTGTTTCGAAAATTACCTAGGGGTATAAAAAAGATTGCATGAAGACCTTCATACTTGCAACAAATGCAAATTTGAAAAACATGGGCATTGATTCATGTTTTGGAACAATATTGACCTAGGACATCAACCTTTCATTCTAAAGTCTTTAACCCAAGTGGAAGAGATGTTAATCCAATCAAGTTGCCCAAGCCTGTGGTGGGAAATAAAAATACTCAAACCACACTTTAAGTTTCCTAGAAAACATTTCATCCATACCCAAATACCTTCCACGTCACCTTGGAAATTTGGACCTTTCCCTTCTCCAAAAGATAGGAACGTAACTAAGAAAGTATGACTTTTATGTTAGTATGTCTCATGTTTGGGAAGCTCTTCAATATAAAATTTACCATGATCTATACTACAGAGATGCTTTGATCGACAGTGACGTCCTTTCCTCTTTTCTAGCCGAATCAACAAATGTTACCTCCTCTCTAAACACAATTACAATGGATCTTCCAGGAACGCACTATAATAATACAGAATATGATGAAAATTTCTCTCTTGATTTAGTTGAAATAGTTTTCCAAACATTTTCTTTTGTGTCATCCATTAAAAACACATAAACAAAAGAAGAGGAAATTCAACAGTTCTTGCTTTCGTATGGACGTGACACTCCCTTCACTTTGTCACGGTCAAAACTTGGCATTTCCCTAGTAAATGAATACACTATTGAAGTCCTTTTCTTCATGGATTTTCCAAGTTTATTTCTGACATGGAAAGAAATGTTTAAGAAAACGTGCATGAAATAATTTCATATGCTCTTCATTTGATGCGCTACCATAACGGTCATTTTGTTTCCCACCCATGGTTTTGATACTTCTTGCTTAACCTCATAATGTTTCATAGGATCCATTCTACTGTCGTAGTCTTCATGAGATAAAACATCAAGCATGGTATTCAACCAACTATAGGAGAACTTCAAAAAATAATTCAAGACTTTCGTACCGATTTCCACCCTAACAATTAGATGCGGTTTGGAAACAACCTTTGTGGAACATGCTCATTTTGGCCTAGATGTAGAAGCAAGGTTTCAAACATGGTTGAGAAATTGGGCCCACCAACATTGTTCTTTACTCAGAGTTTCGTATATACAAAATGGTTGGACCTCCACAATGTCATGTCTAGTGAATACTCTATCGAACCTTGCGTTGCACAATGGTGGAGGACTCTTAAAATTATTTATAACCCTCATCATGCCTATTGTTACATGCACCAAAGATTCATTATATTTCATGAAGAAGTGTTAGAGAAACATCATGGGGCTATAGAATATTGGTACAATTAACACACTTTCATGCCTTCTAGTTCGATTTTGATCTATATGGTTTTTTTAAACTCTCTTTTTCTCGCAGGTATGAATGGCAACATAGAGGTTACACACATGTCCATGGTTTCGTATTGCTTGAAAATGATCCAAATGTCGATGCAATAAACTAGGATATCATGCATCTATAGAGACCACTAAATAATACTTTGATACATACATGTCGGCTTGAAACCCAAGCCTCGCCTCGTGTCAGCCATAATTTTATCATCGCTCTATCCAACATGATCCATGCTTGTTACAAACAAAATAAGTACTTTCTTCCTCCCCGCTTGTCAACCTAGAAGAACTTATTAATCGTGTTCAATGCCACATAAAATATTCTAAACAAACATGTTTGTGCAAAAAAAAACCCTTCCTAAAATGTCGATACAATGCCCCTTGGAAGACTCGGCCCCTGTCAACATTGTTTATAGAGGATAATGGCACAGTTAATTACCTCCCTTCAATAAATGATGACAGGTTAAACATCCACAACCAATCAATGTTATCTATATGGAGAGCTAATGTCAACTATCAATCTTTCCTTTCTAGCCATGTTGTGTTGAAGTACATTGCAAAGTATGCTTCAAATTCATAGCAACATTTGGAAACCTACCACCAAATGTTCTCCAAATTTACAAGAGATGTTGACTCTGATTGTCCAACACATATTTACATTTAGAAAATTCTTACAGATAGTGTTATTGAGCATGACATTAGTGCACAAGAAACATGCCGCACACTTCAAAAATTGATACTTGTTATGTGCACTCATTTTTTTTTTTCATTGAATGCCGAGAGGAAGGTATTGAGACAAGTTGTCAAATATAAGTCTCTCACACATGAAACAACCCTTATCTTGGATGCTTATAAGGTTTGTCTGTCAAGTATGGAATCACTTCCTCTTATCCAGGCTACTCATGCCTAGAGTTATAATAAATACTGCATTGGGAATAAATGGAAGCTTCGTTCATGTCTAGCTATTGTTCATGCTTATCCAAGATTTTCACACATTCTAGAGCATGACTCTACATATTTTGAACTTTTTTTTCTGGTCTGAACTCCTTCCATACAATCCTTTTTAAAATATTTAATCCAATATTGGGTCCAGCATTAAGGAAATCATTTGTAACTGAAACTTGTATAAAAATAGTTACATGCCTTGGCATGTCACCTGCTCCTGGACAATCTGTAGACACCAATTTTTGGTATTCTTGTCCCCCGTCTCATTTTCGTTCCCCTTCGTTATCATCTTACAACTTTGCACTCACATCTTATTCCAATTCTTATTTCCCTCCCACATCCCATTTATCGCATTTAATTTCCCACTTTCCTATCTTAATCCTATCATTATTTTATCTCTCCTCATCCATCCCTAATCATATTTAATTACCCCTAAACTTATCTATTACCTAATCACATCCCTAAACCCCCCATCTATTATCCCTATACTCTCATCTACCCTCATTCAATGTCTTTCCACCCTCTAACCACATTTTATCATCCCTATGCAACCCTAAATCCTCCTAAAGAGCTCAAAACCTAATTTAACCTCATAAGGGCCCCTATTCTTCTTGAGTTGTGCATCATCTCCACCACCCAAATTAATGGTCATCCGTAGTCAACGGTGACCCTAGTGGGTCTCTGACGACCCTATAAGTATACCACTACCCCCTTCTCCTCAATGAGGATGAAATTTTGGTATTTTTGTCCTTCTTGTTTAGTTTTCTTTGTTTTCTTCTCTTCTTTTGAGCTACAATCATCAAGTTGGAGTATTGGATCCATCTTGGAGTTATACCATTTTTTCATCATCCTTGCATTATCTTTGTAGGTAGTTGTCTTGGAGATCTACCATCATATCTTCCATCATTGATTCTTCCTCATAGCCCTCTTCCTCATCCATCAAGGCCCATCAAAACCTAATCCTACCTTGGTCATCGCCATCAATCCATATCTACTCACCATCGACCCGATCTGCATCAACTTTTTTTCTACCTTCTACCTCATTTGTCATTTTTTTTCTAGCTTCCTTCAGCATTTAGATCCCTTTGTCTCTATGATCTACCTATCTAACAGCAAAAATCTCACTTTTTGGCCCTGGTCATTGTCGACTGTCCAAGATCTACCCCTGGTCATCGTAGACCTGATCTGCATTTTCATCATATATGCATCCTTTTTTATCATCCTTTCCTATTTCTTATACCTCTACATCAGATTTAGGACAGCTCAACATCTCAGCATCAGTCCCAATCCTATTTTTGCACATCTTTTATCCTATACTCTAATACTTCGTCATTCGACCTCGACCCGATCAGGTTTGATTTCATTTATCTTAATTTATCATCATCAATTATCATATCTTTATCTTAGCATATCTAAAATATCTCTTATCTCTGATCCATTCTGTTATTGTCTGTTGCATGTCATTTATCCATTATCTTTTATCAATATTTTAATCAAACTATGGGTTGACATCCTCCCTAGGAAGTTATCACTTCTCGAGACTGACTTTGTCAGGCAACCCACCATCTTGTAATCTTTTTCTTGTCTAGTGTCTCTTTGATGTGCAACTTATCGAGCTCATTATGGAGAGGATCTTTGTGCCCATATCTCATCTTCATCATCATCATACATTATGAGGTAGCCTTAAACCCTCCCATATTTTGGAGTTTCTTATTTTCTTGCACACCATTCCATTAACTTGAAACATAGGGGTTAGAAAATTTGTCAAACATTCTAGCACGCCCAGTGGGACCCACCTATCCTCTTTGGTGAGTTATTTCTTTATTTTCATTATTTCATTTCAATTTCCATTTATTTCTTTCTACTAACTCTGTAAGGTAGAGCTTCTTTTCTTGCATGTTTTGGGGTTTTTCTTGCTTTTCTCAACAATGTGTGTGCTTAATTTGAAAAAAAGGAAAAAGGAAAAATGTGTTTATCTAGGTATTCCTCATTTTTATCCTGATTTTCTCCTTTTTTATCATTTCTCCCTCCTTTGTTTGTGTGTTCTCATTGAATATCAAATTTGGTTTTGGATCTAAAAAGAACACCTTTCATTCTTGTTTGCTCACATAGTTTAAGTAGGTGGTAATATTTTAGATTCACACTTCTTTCACACACACCAAACCACACAAACAAATCAAAACATCTAAACATCTCTGCCAAGTGGATCTATTGGGATTTCATCACCCAATAAGGAAGTCGTCCATGGTGTTCTGACCATGAAATAAGTTTTTTGACTATCGGTATATTGGCTAAGCACATGACACCCTTATCGTTGCAGTGCGTGAAGTGTGGGGGTAGGCCCCAATACCAAGCCATGTACTGGTAGTCATCACAGATTTTTACCTCACGTACCTTCAAGGTATATCGAGGAATCTAGCCTTAAACAAACATGAAACCATCCTTAGATTGGCCACTTCTTTAGGTTCCCTTTGAGCCTCTTTCTTTTCTTCTTCACACTTCTCTAAATAAACAAGATAATCAAAACTTTGTTGCTTGATTTGTTTTTCATATTAATAATTTACATAATTTTTTTTCGTCTATTTCATGCCCATTTTCACTCATTCTCAAGCCAAAAAAATGGAACAATCAACCTCATCCAACAACATCCCCACCTCAAACAATCTTTCCCAAAAAACTTCCACACTTTCCATTGTTTCCTCTACACCTATGATCACCACACCTTTGGTCTCCCAAACCCATTGTTTCTATGGTCCCTTCTTCATGAGACCCATATCATTCAAACCAATCCCCATCTTGAAACCAATCCTTTTGTCTATCATTATTCCATCCCCTCTAGACCAACTACACCTCCATCTACCACTTCCTTAGGAGCATTTGGACCTCCCACTATCCCTTGCGGGATGTGTTTGGAGTTTCAGGAACTCCTTGATGACAACCCTTCTCCCTTCATGATTATCTTGCTCGTAAATCCACCCATCTCCCCATCAATGGACCTCCCCTTCAACAAATATATGTTTATCCCCCACATTCTGAATCCACTGAAGTTCTTACTTCCCAACTTGTTGTTTTCTTTCCAAGGGCCATGAATGAGTTGGCATTAGCTCAACATGAACATGGCCCTCATGATCCTTCCACCATGATTTTTCAAGCCCATCAATCCACTCAATTAGTGGTCCCTATTCCACCTAATTTTCCTCACATCAATACCATCCCCACATCTTCTATCCCCATCACTTCTTCATCTACTGTGGTCCATCAATGCTCCTACTCAAACTCTCCAAGAATCTAACCTACTTCCTCCACCACCCAAGCAACATGTTCAAAACTCAGTACCCCTCTTCACATCTCAATTCCATGCCAATGTTGTTACCTCACAACCCCACCCTTCAGAGTCAACTCAAACTCATCAACCTCCACTCTGGAGCATCTTTCAACACATATTCCCTAATCAACCCATCCAAACATCTCAACCACCTATATGCATATCCCAACTCACCCAACACAATGCCCAATCTAATCCTCCCATCTCTCAACACCAATCCTCACATCCTATCCATCCAATTACATCCCTCCACAATATCCTATTTCATAACCTATCCAATCACAAGCATTCAACTATATTCCTCCTTATCAACCACCTCCGCAAACTCCTACTTATCACTCAACAATATCAATCTCACCCACAACCCAATCCATCTACCTCTTACAATCTACAACCTCATCAATCATCCCCTCATCCTCACACATCCAATGACCCCATGCAAGCTTTGCTAAGTAGAATGGAAAACCTAGAAGCCGCTACTTTGGGTCCTAAAATCACATTCACCTATGAACAAATCTATAATGAGCCTATCAACCCATTCATACCCGTCAAACCTTATCCTCCACATTGGGAGCTCCCTAAGTTTTCTAAATTCAATAGTAAGGAGTATCCCTAACAACACCTTCATGCCTTTAGGCACTCATGTTATCTCATTTCCCATGATCAAGACCTCATGCTTCACACTTTCCCTATGTCATTGGCCAACCCCGCTTTGGACTAGTAAAATGGCATCCCACAACATTCCCTCTTCTCATTTACCAACTTGCAGCTATTCTTAGATCACTTCTCCATCAATATCATGTGTAAAATCACCATCACCGACTCTATGTCATCAAACAATTTGACGACAAATCAATCATCGATTTCATCGCTAGGTGGTATGACATCATCAATCAATTATCCTTCTCTCTTCCCCAAATGAATTAATTGAAATATTTTCTAGATCATGTGCAAAACATATCTCATCCACCCTCCAAATTCAATCTTTCCAAATCTTTGAGGAATCCTTCACCATGGCTCGCAAATTAGAATTACGTGCCCTTGAGTAAGGCCATGTCAAGCTTTGCTCCAACAAGCCCAAAACTGAATTCACCAAGTCATCCACCCATAATGAAAAATCCAAAAATGCAGCCAATGTCCATTGTCATCAAATATTCTTCCGCATCCACATCTTATGTCGAGCCTCCACAAAGGGCTCCTTGACCAACTCCCAATTATACTCCCATTAGAGAATCATATAGTTCCATCTTCGACAAACTCATGGTTGCATGCACCTTATCCAACTTCCCTTATCCATCCATTTGATGATTCACGTCCCAAACCCACATGGTACCGTGAAGACCATTATTGTAAACATCATCAAGTTCATGGTCATGACATCAAGAAGTTTTATACCTTCAAGACCTTGTACAATGGTTTATCGATCATGGGGACCTTCAATTGGATAATCCTAATGCTCCTCCTAACCAACCATTGGATGTCTTCAAGTAGTCCTTCCCTAATCATCCACCAAACAATCAAGCTAATCCTCCCACATCCCAAACACATGATGCCCATATAATCAATACTCTAAGTTAGGATTTAACATCACCACCCATCCATTATCCCCTCATCTAATGTACATCTACATACACAATATTATACCCACGCCTACTTTGACATCTACCCATACATCTATAATCATATCTACATCATACACCCATATCTATATCTATTATACCCATATCTATCTACATCCACTACACCTACATCTATTATATCCCATCTACTACATCCACACCTATGTCTACATCCACATCATATCTCCATTTGCATCCATATCCTATCCATTATACCCATATATACTACATCCACACGATTATATCCACATCAATCCCTACATCCATCTCAACATCTACCTCTACATCCATGCCTACATCTATATCTACTATACCTATACCCACATTCCATATCTAAATCCACACCATCCCTTGAAATCTCTACTAAGTAGATATTTCCCCTTATTCAATCATAAATGATGTCCAATTCCATCCTCATCTTCAATCAAGTACAACCACTTCTATATCAACACCTCCAAATCCCACACAATCTATAACCTCTTCTAATCTTACCAACCATGTATCCAAAAACCATCTCCATCCTTAACTACTACATATATGACACAACCTATATCCAAATCATCTAATCCACTTCCAAATACAATCCCTCTGTTGAAATCATTGTCATTATGTGCCAAGGGTAAAATCCACATCAAAAATCTAAAAACCTTGACCCCTATCCAAAAATATCTTACTCATTGGCACAAGAAATTAGATCTCCCTCCTTCGAAGCCCCATCAACCAAAGAAATCCAACACCCAATCATCTATCTTAGGACCTCACCCATCCATTTTGGGACCAGGCCCTTCATCCAAATCCCCCACCATCTATAAATTTGAATCAAAACCATCCACTCCTCCTTCCAGACCCAAATTATAATCTAAACCCCCTATAAAACCTCATAAGAGTAAGGCAACACTTTTTCCTTCATCCACCTCTCCTAAAACCAATCCATCCACAATCCACAAAACCCCCTCTTCAAAAACCCCATTGGGTCATATACAAAAATTCATTTCCTCATTCAAGCATCTCGCAATCACCCTTCCCCTATCAAATCCTTTGATTCATGTGGGGAAAATCCCATGTGGTTTGATTATAATGTTGTTTTCACTTATCATCGTACCCATGGACATGATACCAAGCATTGTAAGGCTCTTCAAACCCTTATCAACAATCTCATAGAAGAGGATGACCTTATCATCAAAGAATACCACCCTCTTCCATCTACTAGCTAGCCACATCAAACACAACCCTCCAATCAAATCCTTCTAAGACCTCTAAATCTAGTCCTTCATCCACACCCTTCATGCAATCCCACCACCAAGTTCTACTTCTTCTAAAGAAGGTCCCCCTCTTTTTATCAATGTCATTTGTATTACCACTCACTCTCTCCCACATAATTCAACAACCATCTACCCAATCAAAACCAAAATTTATCATCACTACTCCTTCTAACGAACCCACTCCATCTCCCTTCTTCATCAAAGGATAAGGTATCCATCCTAGTCGCTCCACATACCCAAAATCCTGATGTTATAGAACAAAGAATTGTAAAGCAGTTACATCAGGCTCCGATCAAAATGTCTCTCTATGAGCTTATCCAAATTTCCCCTAACCATCGAAAAGCCCTCATCAAAGCTTTGCAGTGTATCCCCATCACCAACGATGAGTCTCAACCTTTCGCGGCCCTTGTCAGACCTCTTACAACTTCCGTCACCATCTCCTTTGACAATTCTGAAATCCCTGACATTCTACCTGAAGATCATGATCTTCCCCTTTCATCACCATCTATATCAATGACACCTTTATTCGAAGATCTATGATTGAAAATGGTTCTAGCATCAACATCATCTCATCCTATACCTTCAACCAACTCAAACTTCCCAACTCCATTGTTGCTCAATCACCCATGGTTCTTCAGAGCCTTCAATGATGTTGTTTCCTTTACATTGGGAACAATTATCCTCCCCATCTGCGTTGGTGAAAAAAATCCTCCATGAGACTCTTTTACATTGTTGAGGGGGAGTTCCAATATAACATCTTTCTTGGACCCATGGATCTACATCACTGTGTTACTCCCATCCACTCTCCATCATTGCCTTAAGTATGAACATGAGGGGAAAATTCATACACTCCCCATTAATCTTCCTCCCTTCAAAGCATGCCACATGACCTATCGAGCCAAATGACATGCTCATTCCTAAGCCAGATTCATCCTTCGAAGCATCTACTAGTTCATTTGTACCTACATCCAAGCTACCCAATGACGAATCTCTCGACACCGTGATGCAAGTGTCTTTCACTGGGGGAGTATCAAATCCTCACCCTCAATTATCTTCGCACACCCAATTGAACTCGGTAGACCTGAAAAATTTCCTATGTATCAACCTAACATTGGGGATATCATTTCCTTCAGTCCACCTCATCTAAAAACCAATCTTATCTATGGTGGCATCGATCAACCTTCCTCTCACATCAGACAGTCAACCCCACACCAAGCCATACACCAATGGCTTTGACTTCCTCTACAATAAATCCTTCACCTACACCTACCTCCACGTTGCGCATGGAAGGGATTTGGTCTTGGAAATTATGAACAAGGCATGCATGATCTTATCATTGACCAATCTTGTAAACCTCACGAGAAGTTTGGATTGGGTTTCAAAGAACAACCCATCAATTCCTCTCATACTTCCTCTACATCTCCCATGCACATTGACTCATCCACTCCTTCTCCATCTAATGACCCCATGGACACAGATGACACCATTGTCCCTTTCTTCTATTTTTTTTAATCTCCACGATCACTTTGGGACTGGTCACCTATAAGGTTAAAGGTGAAACTAGATCCCTTCCTCTCAAATTCCCTGACATGGTAGAGGAAGATTCCCCTACCATCGATATTCTTCAATGTAACGATGATGACTCCATTATTTCTTACATGGGGGTAAAGATTCTCATCTTCATAAGGCCTTACTCCCCACAATCATCCACCCTCCTTAACAAATCCACCATCGACATCAACATAGGGACTTCGCAAGAGCCCCGCATCCTCAAATTTGGACAATCTCTTGATCCCCAAGAGCTAGAAGCCTTCACCGCCTTCCTTTCTAAGCATAACCAGTCCTTTGAATGGTCATACATGCTGACATGTCAAGCCTTGATCCCAAGCATCTTCATTCACAACATCATCATTATCCCCAATTCTAAGTTGGTTAAGAAAAATCTACGTCTGCATGCATCCTCGTGTTTCCCTCCTTGTCAAATAGGAATTGCAATGTCTTCTTTCCACCAAATTTATTCAACCTATCGACTATCCACAATGGGTTTCTAACATTGTACCCATGTCCCAATCCTTTGGAAATATCTGTATCTGTATTGAATTTCAAGATTTAAATCTCACTTTCCCTAAAGATGACTTTCCCCTTCCTAACATCGATCAACTCGTTGATCTCACCGCTGGCCATGAGATGCTTTCTCTTATGGATGGTTTTTCTAAATTACAATCAAATCCTCATCACACCAGAAGACCAACATAATACATATTTTATCACCCCTTGGGTAATATTTTGCTATCATGTCATGTCCTTTGATTTGAAAAAAGTGGCTGCCACCTATCAACATGCCATGACCTACATCTTCCATGATCTCATCCACAAAACCGTAAAGGATTATGTCGATGATCTCTTGGGTAAATCTAAACATCGAAAGGACCATATTTCCATTCTTAAATTCCTCTTCACGTGTTTTATTTGTTTCTTCATCCATCTTAATCCCACCAAGTGTGTGTTTGGAGTTCTAACTAGCAAGCTCCTTGGCTTCATCATTTCTATCAGGGGTATTGAAGTTGACCCCGCCAAGATTAAAGCCATCCTCGAGATGCCTCCTCCTTCCAATCTAAAGAAACTTCATAGTCTCCAAGGCCAAATTCAATCAATCCATTGTTTCATCTCGTAACTTTCAGATCACTTCCAACCTTTTCATCACCTCCTTCGCAAATATACCCATTTCAAGTGGGATGTCAATTTCCAAAAAGCCTTTGACGAACTTAAGCATTATCTTCTATCACCATCTGTACTCACAACTCCACGTGAGGGGGATCCTTTCTATCTTTACATATCTACCATTGACCATGCTCTAGGTTCCATATTGGCACACCACAATGAGCAGGGCAGGGAGTAGGTTATTTTTTATATAATCCGTAGTCTTCATGACTGCGAAACCTGTTACACCGAAGTTGAAAAGTTGTGTTGCACTCTTTTCTTCTCACTTCCAAGCTTCACCACTATCTTCTCAATCACAAAACCTATGTTGTCATTAGCTTCAATCCTCTCAAAACCCTGCATTCCAAACCTTACCAATGACAATCAAATCACTCAATAGCTCATGCTCATGACTAAGTTTGACCTAGAGTTCATCTCTCAAAAATCAATCAAGGGTCAGGATTATCGCTGATCAACTCGCTGAAGCCCCTCTTCCTGACAATCAACTTCCCCACGAACAATTCCTCAACAAATCCATCCACACCATAGATCCATGATTATTCTCCCCTCAAAATGAAAATGTTCTTTGACAGATCTAAGTGCCGACAAGGGGGAGGTGTTGGCATCATCGTCATTCCTCCTTGGGAAACTCCTATCCCCATCACTTACAAACTTAACTTTTAGTGCACCAACAACATGGTTGAGTATGAAGCCCTTATCTTGGGCCTCCAAACTGCTATCATGCTCAGCATCCAAATTCCTGATATCTATGATGATTCCTATCTCATCATCAATCAAGTCAAGGAGATCTATCAATGCACAAATGAAGTACTTAAAAAATATAAGGACATTATCAACTTTCTCCTTGAGGCTTTCGATCAATACACCATCTAAATTATCCCTCATTCATCCAATCTCTTTGCAGACACCATGACATCCCTTGCATCCCTCATCCCCTAGAAAACCAAAGAATCTAAACTCTTCGTTGTTGTTCATCACATCGATAAACCATCCCATACCCATGAGCTTCCTTGCATCAATCTCGTGGATACCAATCAATCTGATATCTTGTATACCTAGATCTTTGACTATATTTCCCAATCTAAAATTCCCTCCAACTTCTCTAACAATAGTAGGAGGTATTTCCTTCAACGTGTTAACCGATATGTTATCCTTGGCAGAATCCTCTACAAACATGGGTTTGATGATATTCTACTACATTGCCTTAAATCTCATGAATCTATCCTAGTTATCCAAGAAGCCCATGACAACATCTGTGGTGGACACTTTAGTGGTTTGGCTATCGCCAAGCACATTCTTTGGATGGGCTACTATTGGCCCAACCTCAATAAATATTTTTTATGAGTATGTTAATTAGTGTGTCAAATTCTAGAAGCATTCCAATCTCATTTGTATAACTAGCCAGGCTTTACAACTAGCTCAAGATCTATGGCCTTTCTCACAATGGGGACTCGACCTCATTCGCCTCATCAATCCATGTTCCTCTCAGATTCGTCATTCTATCTTAACCGCTGCCAAATACTTCACCAAGTGGATGGAATCCATTCCACTCACATCAACCAAAGCTAACAAGATCGTCAATTTTGTTTATCAGCACATCATTTTCCACTTTGGCGTTCCCCACAAAATCATCACAAACAACAGAAATTCTTTCAAAAAAAATATCTTAAGAAGTTTTACGACACTTTCAACATCAATCTTAGCTTCTCTTCTCCATATTATCCTTAAGCTAATGTCCAAGCCAAATCCAATAACAAAACTCTTCGTAACATTCTTTCCAAAATTGTTGATAAAGCAGATCAAGATTGGCAAATTTATATCCCATTCACTCTTTGGGCTTATCGGACTAGCATTTGCACCTCTATAGGCGCTACTCCTTTCTCTCTCATTTATGGCTCTGAATCGATTCTTCTCCACAAAGTTAAAATCCCCTCCTTGAGTGTTTCTCTTCCCGAATTCGTCTCTAACGAGGACTATCGCCAAGAGATTCTAGCATCTAGCATAACTTGAGTTGTTAAACAAATGTTTCTTAGTCGCTCTTCAACGTCATCATGTCTATCAAGATTGAATCAAATGTTCCTATAAAAACATCTTAAAGAACATGACTTTAATATCAATGACCTTGTTTTAAAAGAAAATCAGAACGTCACTACTCTAGAAAGGAGCCAGCGTGGAAATTTTTCTCCAAAGTAGACTGGACCATATATTATCATGCACAAGTATGGATCCAGAGCCTATCATTTAGCCTCCCTTCATGGTAAACCAGAAATGGAACCTCTCAATGTATTGCACTTTCGACCTTTCTACTATTAACACACTTACTAGTGTGATCATAGTCGCACTTAATGATTTCATTTCCATCATTAACCTTATCTATCTTCCATTGTAATGATTTGGAATCATGTAGTTTTCCATAACTATCTTATCTATGACCTTGAATATGGGCACAACGGCTCTACTCTATAGCATGTTCCTTATGGACAAGTTCCTCCTTCTAGGTGGGAACCCCTCGATCATTACATTTTTCTCCTTCTTATCTACCTACAGGAACCATGATACGGGTCCATAGGTGTCATGTCCCCTCCCCAAGTGGTCTACTTGGATATCCTTGTCTCTATCATAAAAAGAAAAAAAAATCAGATGCTCATATCAAAATCTATCTTATCCAAAATATAGTCTGCACCCTCGAAGGACAATTGTTTATATAAAGCAAATTGTCAAAAGTATAGATTGGTCCCTCAAAGGAAAGCTATCATGTATCCTATCCTGTCATCTAAAAAATAAAAAATAAAAAAATCCAAAGAAAAAACACAATTATAGACCACTCCCTCGAAGGATGGCTACTATATTATATCATGGTAGTAAAGGATTCCCACATTGATCAGCCTTTCAAAATATCAAAAGAAAAAACAAAATTCAAAAGCAAGCATCCTAGGAATGCTTCCCACATCGATCAGCTTTCTTATCTAAATTAAATATCCCACATTGATCAATTTGCGCAATATTGCTCAGAACTGGGGCATAGACCTAGGAAAACCACCTAAGGAGAACCTAGTTCCCCCATATAGGCTACACCTAAAACACCTTGTCATGTCTACAGTGGGTGTATAATCACACCTTCCATCCTCCCCTCACGATCTTATATGTGACTAACTATCGTTAGTTATGTGTTAACACTGCCAAAGGTCATAAGTGTATCACTTTGTTCGCGTTTCTCATCACATTTTCCCCCAATCCAGTCCAAAGCATCTATCCATGTGCACTCCTTACTATGAGGAAGTGTACCTTCAATATTTAGATCACCTTATCTAGGTTGCATTCTACCTATCACATCTAATCTACATCCATCACATCAATCTCATATCCACAATCTACATCCAATCCATCATATCACATCTAACATAAATCCATCACATTTACTCTAAATCATACCATCTCATACTTGTCATATCACATATAATCTAATTCCATCACATCATTTTCATCATCATATCTAACATCTAAATTCATCTCATATCTACATCTAACATCCATCTAATCATATCTACCATCTAAATCCATCACATCACATCACATCCATATATGCATCTATATCCATCAAGTCAATATCAGCATCACATAAATTAATCCATACATCATATCAAATATCTACATTGACATCTAATCATTTTCACATCCATAATCTATTCAAACATCTAGATCACATCATCAATAAATTTATCAATACATCATATCAAATATCTAAAATCAACACCCATAATCTAATCAAAATATTCATCAGAATATATAAACCATCACATACATCTAATCTACTCATCAAAACACATGTAAATCATGATAAAATCATACATACATACATACATACATACATGTGTGTGTGTGTGTGTGTGTATGTGTGTGTGTGTATGTGTATATATATATCATCGAAGTGTCTATACATCTATGATAGGCCTTGGGATCTACTCAAAATCTTTATGCGATGTTCACCCACTACTCTGTGAACACAAGATCAAAAGCTTTGAGTCCCAAGCCAAGACCTTGTCTTCCTAACGCGGGGGCTTGTCCTCCTCCCTATCCACCATCTGGTCCACTATTGCGCTGCAGCTACACCACGCTCGTTATGCTACCTGACATCACCTACCTAGCCGATATCCTCTCTCTATCTATATACATCAAACAATTGACTTTACGGACGATTCTCTGGCCTAGTCAAGAATTCTCTAGCTTCGTTAGCCGCTATATCTAGTGAGGACAATTTTTCGATGATGATGGGTGGAAGTGGAGTGGATTGGAATACTAGTGTGCATAGGCCAATGTTTATATCTGATTGACTTATGGATGCGTTAGGCTGTGGGACTTGTGGGTCACAACCGTAGACTCTTGGTTGTTGCGGTCTTGTTATGGTCATATACGAAATCAAGTCCTGATTCCTAGTATCCAGTAATCATATGCTTTCTCAGCTTCTATGTTTAGGACCAACAACTGCATGATTTTCTCATAATATCTTACAGGCGTTCATGCAACCTGGATCCTTAAACTAGTATCTATGTCTGTGAGAGTGTCTCCTGCACCTGGCTGTGGGACCAAAGGATCACAACCAAAGGTTTGTTCTCTTTCGAACCCTTCTACAGTCATGTGAATGTTTGCCTAGGGTAATCTGTAGTTTGGTTGGTTTGACCAAAATGTGTGTGTTTGTTCGTCTTCTGTATTTAACCCTCTCAACTGAGAACTGATCAGTTGTAAATCTGTTGTTGTTTGGAAGACTTGTATTCTGAGATTTCGGTCTATGTCAACTATTGTTATGACGAGGTTTGGTTGAGGCACGATTGGCTCAAATATGTATTCCCTGGGCTCCTGAGGTCCCGTGATTGTCATACAAAATAAAATGTAAATCTAACTGTAATAAAAAAAATTCTAACTACGTGGAGTAAAACTAAAACATATATAACTTCTATTTTTGCATTTTAACTTTATGAGAAGAAGAGCAGCTATTTAGGTATATCTAGAAATAACAACTGAATAACAATTTAAAACAAACAAAATAACCGAGTGTAGTTATTTGCCTGTGTAATTTGTAGATTTATTCTAAATAATGCAATAACTTTCCTAATCTACCTGCAAGATTCTCGATCCTACCTCAGAAGTGAGGAGTGAATCATAGTTTCTCAGAAACTATCAATCCTCACAGCTTCCCTGGCAATATCGAGAATTGAATTACTGAAATGAAGCAATTTACTACCTTATTTGATATGATTCTAACTAGAACTTTGAAAGCTAGAACCTGGATTCCGCAGAACAATGGCGAATCCGATGGTGTATGTGATCTTGTCCCCTCAGTATGATCTCCTCGTTCTTTCATGTTCACGTGGATCCAGAGAAGCATGTAATGCTAGCATCGACAGACATAGATATTGGGATAAGGACAGCTCAGAATGCAGATCGAAAATGTGAGTAGGAGAGGGATAGCGCAAGAGTATAGAGCTTGGCTTATGCAATTCCTAACGGGATTTTACTGCGAGTCATGCAACATAAAGCGACCAGAATCTGAAACTACCCTATTTGAAGAGCAAAACCTACAACTTTAATGGCTTCCTAAGCTATTTTACTCCAATGGAATGGATAAAACAACAACACTGTTTGCACAAGCTGGATATGTGGCTTACCAACAGCTGGACAATGCTAAATAAGCATGCAAAGAATTAAAACTATGGCTCTAAACAGAACAAAAGACTGAACTATGAAAATGAGAGCTTGAAAGTGAATGAGGGGCAGACCTCTGGATTGGATAAAACAACAACACTACTTGCACAAGCTGGATATGTGGCTTACTAACAGTTGAATGATGCTAACCAATCATGTAATGAACCAAACTAAGAACTCTAAGCAAAATAAAAGCTAAACCTATTGCAAAGAGAGATTCAGAGGCAAATTTTAGACCATTTGCTTGAGCATAAGCTACTTATTTATAGCTCTCCTCTCACCCAAAGATCAAAACCAAATTGAACTCTAAAAACCATAAACAATGGCCAAACACTATTCCAGGGGACCAAAAACATAAATGCATGCCCAAGTCGGCAAGGAAAGCTGGTGAAACATTGATCTTTTACGTGAGTCACATCAAAACGCTTTCTGGAAAATGCGTGTAGGACCGCCGCTCTGAGCAGGGTGGCGGTTACAGGACCACCGCCTTGATCAGGGCGGCGGTCACAAGACTGCCACCCTGCAAGGCGGCGGTTTCGTCACTGAAGATCAAAAGGTCAAGAAAAGAGGGAAAGAGGGGAAAACAAAGGACGCGGGGGCTAAGCGGGGCATGCGAGATGTTAACGCATACTCCAAGGGCTTTTCCGGATCCCGAACACCTTGTGAGGAGACCTGTATCATCATTGGGGAACTTGTCACGTTGTTCTGGTAGTACAGTACCTTACAATTTTGGGTACGTACATATTGCCCCCTCGGAGAAGCGTTTTAGCCATGAAGAGGCGTAAAACGGTGGGTCCGAGTATGGCAGTCCCGAAATGGGAAGTTTAGAAGTTATACCTTACACGTCCGTGTGTTTAAATGACGCCATCCAAAATTCCCGCTACCTGTAAAATGAAAAGAGAACTCAAGTGCAGATAGATACAATAATTTGGAAAATAAATGCTAAAATGATAGGGAATGAGAATGTACCATTCGTGCGGGGATAGGAACTTACCTCCATCAGCGCTCCAAACCTACGAAAAAGTCTTTTAAAACGAATCAAGGCGCTATATATATGAAAGTGGGCCCATTTTCCTATTCATTTACGCGAGTTGATTTGATTGTTTTTGAGCTCTGGGACCCACGGTGACGGTTTCTTGCGTGAGTAGAGTCAAAATGTCTGCAGCGAGATCATGATCATGCCTCCACGTGCGGAACACCGCCCCGCTAGATCACAGGTTGGTTTTCTTTAATTTTGTGCTTTTCCCCCTTTAAATTTGAAATGCCAAATTTGTTATAATGGGGGGGTCATTTTTGAAAATGCTAGTGTTAAAAGGTCCATCTAGGGTGGGCGCCTACTGGGTAGGCTCCATTTTTAGGTTAAATGGTCATTTTTTGCTTGTTTTAGGCCTTTTTAGATTAAAAACCCGCGTGGGTTTTCGGACCACGACCGCCGCCCTGTTCAAGGCGGCGGTTACATGACCGCCGCCTCCCTGCTCAGGGTGGAGGTTTTGCACAAATTGCAAAAGGAACTAATATTTGAGGTTGCACTTATATTTTTAGCCTTTCTACATGTTTTTATGACTCTCTCGGTATTGTTTGGATATTAACTTGCTCTGTTTTGTGTGTTTTTGGGTGTATGCAGGCTAGAGAGGAGTACATTAGATGGAGCAGAGAGAGAGAGAGTGTGATTGGATTTCATGGGTACTGGATGCCCTCTCACAGGACGAGGAGGACACACTACAGAGAGCCGGCATATTGCACATATCACACGTGCCCCACGTTGCACCATCTAGTCACATCCTTTGTGACTTATTTTCTTACTGGGATGCAGATCGGAACACCTTCTGACTGCCAGGGGTCCGTGGCGAGTGGACCATCACATTAGAGGATGTCTACTACATTCTGGGGGTCTTGATCATTGGGAGGCGACTTACACTAGAGACAACAGGCTCACGGGCACAGATTGCACAGTGGGCAGCTTATATGGGAGATGCAACCATCTCCACGGGGTCGAAGAAGGGGGTGAGAGTTCGATCCATTCCTTCTTTGCCTATCCCCGTATTTCGACAGGCCATCATGGGGATCCTTGCCTCGAGATTGATCAGGGACAAGGGAGGGGACACATTGTTATATTGCTGGGCTCCCATCATTGCACAGAAAGAGGGGCATGGCCAGATATATGCCTGGGGTGCAGATATTCTGGGGACCACCTACCATGATCTATATAGGGTGGTCCATTTACAGGGACAGTCATTGAGCCACCCAACTCTAGTCATGAGTTGGGTGTATGAGCATTTTATCCCTTATGGCAAGGGTGTGGAGGTGGCAGATCCTGGGGCTGTGAGGGCAGCCAGATGGACGGACATGTCGGTGCTCTGAGCACCTCATCAGCCAGTTGCCTCCCTTACTACTACAGACATGGAGGCGACACCGTACCGGCTTATGGCCGGCATATGGGGCGAGGAGACTCTTACCCTGATCTCCTGCTCCACCACAGGGCAGCTTATCGATTGAGTGGGACGAGTGGAGGTACATCCTTTCGGCTGGGTTCCTCAGCAGTTTGGCCTTCCATATACGGGCATGCTTCCCCCAGTGGCGCCAGTTTATAGATCGGTTCGTAAGGCCAGAGGGGGGCCTAGAGGATGAGGTTGGACAGTGATTACTCCTGGCATTCCCATTGCAGCCAGGAGGATAGTTCGTGCTAGAGGGAGAGCCGGTGCACCTCGGGCACCTTTGCTTCAGATTGCTGCGGGTCCTACTCATAGCAGCGATGACCCCATAGATATTGACTCCGACTCCGAGTAGTTTACAGAGGGAGGGTCAGAGGAGGAGACTGATGACAGTGATCCTGAGTGGCATGACACTCAGGACATTATGCAGGCAGAGAGGGATGAGCAGAGCGCAAAGAAGGATACTCTAGTTTCAGAGGAGCCACTCTCTCAGGGCCATGGTGGAGAGGATGAGTCCGTTGCAGGGTGACATGTTGCTCCTACCACAGGAGCAGCCCCTCAGTCGGCAGCGGCGTCTGCAGCAGGTTCCGGTCCCAGCGACCCATCTTGGAGGCCTAGGGATCCGAGTAAGTTACCCTTTCTCCCTTTTAATGTTTATATGTAGGCTCTCCTTAGTTGTTATTGTTGTATCTTTTAGCCTCTTACTTTGTTTCTAATTCGTTTTTCTCCTTTGTTTGCAGAGATTGTTGACGAGTGGCGGGATTTGATCCGCAGGGTATGTACCGATTCTCTGATGATCCCCATGGATAGGACCCACGCTGAGCTATCCGTAGATGCTGGGGAGCCCTCAGCAGCCGGTAGACATACCGATGTCTTTGCTCCTATTTGGCATGTGGCCAAGATGGTGTCGACCCTCCGCACAGAGTTAGCGGGCTACAGGACGGTTGAGTGCCTCATGAGGAGCCATTCACGTGGTGAGACCATAGCTACCCCTCGGGACCCTGAGCCCTCCGTACATTCAGAGCGCCGGCGTAGCCGGAGTCCTAGGCGTGGACGCGCACCTTCGGAGGGGTCGCGTAGGGATTGAGAGGCCACTTGGCCCTCGCATGTTGTATTTATATATTCTTTTGTATATCACGGGTTCTTTGAGCGTTTTTACCATGCCTAGTGCATGATGGCATTGTACATAAACGTTGATCATTTATATATATGCATTCATTTTGGATCGAAATCTTGGCACTTATGGTTTCCTTTCTATTTCCAGCTTCTTTGTGTATACTACGATGTATGTTTATATGCTTTTTAGAATGTATGCAACGGAGAACAGATGATGCAAATGTTTGCTTTCTTTTTGTGTTTTATGATGCTGATACACGATAATGTAGATATACTGTGATTTTGAATCTTAGCTTCTGTGAGCAATTTGGATACCTCATGTTTGTTTTGCAGAGTGATGAATATAACTAGTATGATGAACAGATTGAATTGCCCCATTCCTAACTCCACGCAACTAGTAAGATGTGAGGGCTGATCACCGAGAATCAAGAAGGGCGCAAGTTATGAAATTTGGTGAAACGATAGTGATGAAAGACAGACAAAGCTTTGGCGGTACCAAATTGGAAGCTACAAGCTTACTCTACCCGAATGACTTCATAGTTTAGAATGCACTTGTTTTGCGGTTTATCCAGACTTAGACCCGTAGATGGCCACATAGTAGACAAGATCTGGGTTTTTAGGATTTTAATTCTTTTGGAATTTTGAACATCTGATTCATTCATTTTTGACTCAATAGTTTGAATTGTTTGTTTATGATGCTTTAACGTTTGCTTTGTCAAGAGGACCCCCTACACTTTACCCCACGCTACTAGTAAGAAGCGTGGGTTTATCACCGTGGGCAAGGCATAGGCGAGTAAGGGCATTTCCATCCTTTCCCAACCCTACGTCACTAGTAAGAGACGCATGCTCATCACCGAAGGTTGGTGGGGCAAGGAAATGTGTAAAATTAAAATTTTCTGTTTAATCTCTTGTTGACTTGTTTTCTTGAGTAAAATGTCAGTATGTGCTTATTTCCAAAGAGATGCATATATGGGATAGATGTGACACCATGAAGCTTCTAGAATAGACCATAGGCAAGACACCTATCCTAAGAAGAAATCAA
The DNA here is from genome assembly GCA_019776745.2 of Taxus chinensis. Taxonomy (NCBI): domain Eukaryota; kingdom Viridiplantae; phylum Streptophyta; class Pinopsida; order Cupressales; family Taxaceae; genus Taxus; species Taxus chinensis. Next base: position 685,636,216 of record CM034147.1, on the reverse strand, counting down.
AGTGAGAATAAACTTGTAGATCTTGGTATGGTTACCGTTAAGACTTTGTCATGTTTGACTTTATTTGATAAAAGATTCCGAGATGATTCGATGATATATGAAGATGGAGAGGTATGATTAAAGAGCTTTATGCCAAAACATCATGAGTTTGTAGTGAATTGCTTTGAGAATAGATTCCTTAATCACAATTTATGTAAGAAACAAGCGGACAAAATGATCTTAATCTATATGAAAATCCAATGTAGATAATTATGTAAGTAGTGCTAGTTGCTTATGCGTAGAACCGCTTGAGGTGCAGGGAATTGACTGTTTCGCCAAATTCCTCACCTTCTAGCGTACATAAGAGGTAAGCACCATTTCCGTAGTCCTTCATGACTTGGTATGGGCCCAACCATTTGGGCCGGAATTTCCTTCCTTCGCCGGTCTTCTTGTCGATCTGGCTGTCTAGCCTTAAAACTAGATCAACTTCGTATATGTCGCGTTCATAGACCTTCTTGTTATACTTCCGGCACATTCAGTCAGCATAAGCTCTATGCCGTTGTTCAGCATCTAACCTAGTTTCATCTAGGCTTTCTAGTTGGGAAAGACGTGCTTCTCTGTAAGTGTCTTCATCCGGAATTCCTTGTAGTGAAATGCGGAGACTGGGTATTTCGACCTCAAGCAGGAGAACTGCTTCTGCCCCAAATACCAGTGAGAAAGGAGTTGCTCCCGTTGGTGTTCTTATTGAGGTTCGGTGGGCCCACAAGGCCGGATATAATTTTAAATGCCAATCTCATTTGTTTTCTTTCACTGTTTTAAGGAGAATGGCTTTCAGTGTCTTGTTTGTCGCTTCAGCCTGTCCGTTGGCTTGGGGATAATACAAAGAAGCCGTATGATGGCTTATCTTAAATTTATTGCATAGTTCGTGAACCTCTTCATTCTTATTAGAAGTTCCATTATCAGAGATAATGATTTGTGGGATACCGTACCTGCAAATGATTTGGTTCAAAATGAACTTGGCGATCACAGAACCAGGTACAGTAGTAAGAGGCATGGCCTCCACCCATTTGGTAAAATATTCAGTGGCCGTGATTATAAAATTATGGCCGTCAGTGGATGAGGGAGAGAATTTCCCTATTAAGTCTAGACCCCATGTAGAAAAGGGCCATGGAGTAGCGATTGGTTGTAGAGCTTGTGCTGGCATGTGGATCTCATGGGAGAATTCTTGGCACTTATGACACTTGCGTACAAACTCTATAGCGTCGTGTTCTAGAGTGGGCCAGAAATAGCCCATTCGGTGTATTTTTTGAGCAGTGGCGTGGCCACCGAAGTGGCCTCCACATATTCCGCTGTGAGATTCATGGAGAATCTTCTTGGATTCTTTCGTGTCGACACACCTTAGGAGCATTCCATCGAATGCTTTTCGATAGAGCACCTGCTCTATAATGACGTATTTAGCTACGATTATGCGTAACCACCTTCTTTGTTGCAGTGTAACTCCTTCTGGGTACGTATGGTCTATAATATAATTAATGATATCAGTGTACCAAGGACACTCAGAGATAGAGGGTCGGGTTTCGATGTACTATACGTATTCATCTAGAAAGTCTAAATCTACCAAATCGCCTCCGTCTAATGGGTTGTCAGCTAACCAATCCGCAATAATTTGTCCCTTAACTGACTTCTAATTTACAAATGTTAATTTGAATTCTCCCATTAAGGTTATAAAACGTCCAGCCTTTTTAGACAATGATCCTTGTGTGAGGAAAGTCCGTAAATGGTCCGTTTTTACCATGACCCGTGTTTCTTGATTCAGCATATAATGTCTTAGGCGTTTAGTATCAAAGACTATGGCAAGGCATTCTCGTTCTGCCTGTGTATAGTGTGTTTCATAGTCGAGCAGCGTTCGGCTAATGAAATAAATCACACGTTCTCTCTTGTTATCGTCTTCTTGGGCCAACATACAGGCCAACGAGACATCGGTAGCTCGTGAATATAGAATTAACGGGCGATCTAACTTAGGTGGCATTAACGTAGGTGGTGATAATAGGAAACGTTTAACTGCTTCAAAGGCTTCATTACAGTCTTTGGTCCAATCAATGCTATAGTCTTTCTTGAGTAAATTGTTGATTGGATGAACGGCGAAGCTTAAGTCTAAGATGAATCTTCGGATTGCACCCAGCTTTCCGAGGAATGACCTAACTCCAGATTCATTTGAAGGTGGAACCATTTCGAGGACAGCCCGGATTTTGGTCGGGTCGACATCTATCCCTCGTGACGATATGATATAACCTAGGAGCTTCCCTCCCGTTACACCAAAGATGCATTTCTTTGGGTTTAGTGTGACTCCGTATTCTATTAGACGTGAAAGAATGACACGGAGTACTTCGGGATGGTCACAACGCTTCTTGGCTTTAGCCAATAAGTCATCTACGTAAGATTCCACGATTTTATGAATTAGATCGTGAAATATGTATGTCATAGCCCGCTGGTACGTAGCACTGGCATTTTTGAGACTGAATGGCATAACAGCGTAGCAATAGGTTCCCCAAGGAGTTATAAACATGGTTTTAGCTTGATCTTGCTCAAATATTTTGATTTGATTGTATCCCGAGAATCCATCCATGAGAGACAAAAGCTCAAACCCAGCTGTTGCATCAACAATGACATCAATAGATGGAAATGGGAAGTCGTCCTTAGGACATGCTTTGTTGATGTCTCGAAAATCTATGCAGATGTGTATCTTTCCATTCTTCTTGAGAACGGGAACGATGTTAGATACCCATTGGGAGTAGTCGACTGGCTTGATGAATCCTACCTGAAGGAGTTTTATTACCTCCTCCTTTACCATGAGAGCTACTTTAGGTTTCATAGGTCTTGATTTTTGTTTAATTGGCTTTGCATCTGATTTAGTGACGAGGTTGTGCACCACGATGTGGGGTGCAACTCCTGTCATTTCCTTATAATTAAATGCAAACATCTTCTGATGTTCTTTGAGGATCCGCGTATGTATTTCCACTTCTTCTGGGGTTAAGGATGATCCTAATTTCAAGATTTTTGGTTCGTCATCTGTCCCGATGTTGACATCGATTGTTTCTTCGATCAAAGAGGCATTACCCTCTTCGAACTCAGGTGGTGCTGGAGGTAAATCCAAATCATCCCCATTTTCTACTGCGTATATGCTAGGTTCTATTTGTGAGGGGAAATCCATCATGGGATTTCTGAAATAGGAAGACGAATGTGGAATTAAGGACAAATCTAGCATATGATAGGAGAGATGTAATGCCGCATAGGCGTTTAAGTAATTCAAGGTAGCCACATCACTATCAATACGGTCTAGGATGGTAGATTCACTTTTGCTTGAAAGAGGATTTGTCATTATTTTTATCAATGGTTCATCACGAATGGACACTGTGAACTGGGTGTCTTCTAACTCATTGCTTGGAGTAAAACGTGATGCTGAAGTTGCTATTGAATCGGCGAGAAGATTTTTCTCTCGTGGGATTGTTTCAATGGATATGAAGTTAAATGCCTTGCTTAAATTTAATACAACATTTTTGTAAAGCTGCAAGTATTCGGCTTTGGTTTCGTATACCTCAGAAACTTGGTTTGCCACTAATTGCGAGTCTCCTAAGACTTTGATGTTATCAACACCAATTCTCTTGGCTAATGTGAGGCCAAGGAGGAGGGCTTCGTACTCAGCACCATTGTTTGTGCATTCAAAGTTTAACTTAAAGGTGAATGAGAGGACTTTCTCCTCGGGTGAAGTAAGAATTATACCTGCCCCCACTCCATAACGGCATTTAGCTCCGTCGAAATGGAGAGTCCAATACTTAGTCGAGAGTATAGATGTTGGGGCATCTACTGCGTTTACACACTCTACTTCTACCATACAGAGGTCCTCTGCTGGAAGGAAACCAACACCTAGGGAATATCCTATACCTACTGAATCAAATGGTAAGAATATTGGTGAATCTTGTTCTATTCACTCAACGATTTTTGCAGTAGTCCCTAATGATACCATTTCTTTAGCTTTATCTTTGGGGGTTGGGGTTGTTTTGGCTATGCTGATAGCTTCAAGATCCGTCGTAGGTACCAAATTTTCCTCTGGTTTTGGGTCAATGGGTTTATTAAGTTGGTTGGTTGGAAGTTCAAATTCTGAATGCATACCTGGTCTTTTCTTTAAATCAGCTAGATACAAATCGAAAGGTTTTGGATCGCCTTTGGCTACAAATACCTTTCCTAGATGCAAGAATCTTACTTCTTGGAATAACGTAGAAGGGATTTCCTTCATTCGGTGTATCCAGGGTCGGCCGAGTATCATATTATAATTAGTTTCCCGATCTATAATATAAAACTCAGTCAGGATTGTTTTGGGTCCTAAGGTGACTGGCAATATTATGGTTCCAATTGAAGTGGCTTTAAGGCTATCATAGCCTCTTAGCGTGTTTCAAGTTGTGGAACAATTGGTTTCTCTGTACCCTAGCTTTTGAAGGAAAGAGAAGGGGACTATGTTAACCGCTGCCCCATCATCTACCATTGCACGTTTTACATAGTTATTATAGACCCATACTTGCAAATGTAGAGCCGGATCACCCTGACGTGCGATCTCAGCATCTGTAGGCATTTTAGTTATCTCGAATATGAATTCGACATCCTTGTCTGACTATCCCGGAGGGTGGATATCAAAATCTACATGATTTACTTGTGTTTCAGGAGGTGGAGTGATGTTAATTAGATGACCTAGACCTAATGCTTCTAAAAGAGCAACTCTGTGAGGAGGAGAGTTCTTTAGTAAATCTAAAAATGAAATGTGCGAGAAGGTCTTTGTTAGGTCACTAATTAAATCATAGGCACCGATGGGTTTTTCTACTATCTGTTGACTCTTATCTGTTTCTGGCAAATGGTGTGGGCTTGGTTGAGAGAAATACTCTCGTGTTCTTGTTATAGCTTCGATAGGTAGCTCAGCGTCTAGCTCTACCAAACTGACTATCTTGGGTCTCGGTTGACTTCCCAATTATGGCGCAACTGATGGATTTAGTGAAGTTGAGGCTTCATGATCATTGTTTCCCGGTATTGCACCCTTGTTCGTCCCAGTTGGATTTAGTCTGTTATTATCATGATTTGGGAGTGGATTGTTAAAGATCTTAAGGGGAGCATTCTGAGGGGAAACTGCTCCTGCTAGCGTGTTTGGTGGTGATGACACGGGATCTGCCAAAAACAAATTTTTGAAGAACTGTCTTTGTTCTTCTGGTAAATGTTGCATGAATTTATTGTAGTCACGGCATGTTCTAGTATCATGACCCCGAATTTTGTGGAAACCACAATAAGAATTGGGATTGTAATTCCTATTTTGTTGGTTTGGTGTATATTGTGGCCTAAAATTCTGATCAAACTGTTGCCTATTAGGATTAAAATTTTACATTTGTTGTTTCTGGCTTTGGTTTTGATAACCAAATGAGTTTTGTTTTGGCCCTTGTATAGGATTTTTCCATTGTTGTTGTTGTTGTGGATGGTTAAAATCCACTGTATTGATTGTCGAGGTAAAGTTGTTGTTTCGTTGGTTGTTTGTTTGTGATGGAGTATTGACAACATTTACCTTCTTGGGCTGGTCGGTTACTCCATCCGTTGTTACACCCCGATTTTTGTTAAGGATTTTGGGTCGTTGATTAACGTTTGTGGTAGTGGGATAATTTTTAGTGTTCTGATTAGGGGTGATTAACCTCCCGTTTGCTCCATATGTTTTATGGCCACTATCTATCGCTGCTTGATCTATTCGAAGAGTGCTCTCAAGTACTTCATCGTACATTCTTAGTGGGAACTTCTGGACTTCTTCCTTCACCTCTTTGCTAAGAGAATGAAGGAATAAATCGCATAGTTCCATCTGATCCATGTTTGGAGCACTTGCTGAAGAATAAAGAACTGTACGCCACCTCTGAATGAAATGGGCGACAGATTCGTTATGTTCTTGTTTGATGTGCAAGAATTCTCTGATTCTTGTTCTTAGTAGTTTGTTCATGTCGAAGGCCTTGATGAACTCTGATACGAGTTGTTTAAATGAATGGATGGAAGCCTCGGGTATTCTATAATACCAATCAAGAGCGATGCCTTCCAAGGTTTTGGGGAATATTTTAGCAACAACCCCATCCCAAGGGAGTAATTCATGTATGGCTGTAGCGTAAGCTTTGATATGCACGTTTGGATCTCCCTCACCTTTGTACTTGGGTAAATCGGGAAGGGGTCTTGGAAGCATGACGCTTCGTTTGGCAAAGTCTAAGGGCTCTTTCAAATATTCTGAATAAGTCCCTATCGCATAGGTTTCGACCATTGATGGTGGTTGCTGAGGGAGTGGTGGTGGGATGGGTTGTTGATACGGCGCAATGTATGCGTTGGCAGGGGCATAGGGAAGTCCCTGTGTTTGAGCAAAAGGGGCGGGAGAGGAGAACATATCTCCCTGTGGTGATTTGGAGTACATGTTTAAGTATGACGGGATATTGTCTAGAAATGGGTTGTTTGATACTAGACCGGGAGAAATAATGTTAGAGATGATAGGCCTTGTTGGTGTTTGTTGTGGATACTAAGGCGGCATGCCTAACGTGCCTACTCCTGTGAGGAGATCTACTTGGCCAGAGTGATATAGAGGATTGGAACTTCCTGCTTGCATGAACTGAGGATTTTGACTTGCTTGAGCAAGTTCTAACCCTCTCACTTTTTCTACTAATGTTGAAATGACTTCATTTGGTGAGGTCACGGTGCTTTGCCTGAGCGGCGTTTGTTGTATACCCTGGTGTTGTATAGGCATGTGATATCCTGCTATAAACTGATCGCTATCTTGCCAAGTTTCTCCGAGAGTATTTCCTATATAAAGTGGCATAGAGATATTCTCTTGAAAAGAGATTTCGGGTTGTATTTGTAAACCTCCTATAGGTGGGTACATACCCCAAGAGCGTTTTTCACTTCTAGGATAACGTATTGACTTTTCATCATCTAAGACCAGGTATGGGTCAGATTGTCTACTAATTTGTGGTCTAAGTAGCATCTGAGGAGACGAACCAGATTCTCCGGTAAACGTCATATTGTTCGAGCCTAAAGGCTATGTTTGTTGCGTTCGAGGGGGTTGATCTAACTCCCCCGTTTGAAAAGACGAGTTATATCTGTTTCTTGGGGTTTGTGTTGACAACTGATTAGTTGAATAGTTGTCGCCCCATACTGAGAGTGAGGGTGATGATTGTCTGTTCTGTTGGGCGTAGTATGCCTCAAGACCCAAGAGGGGTCTGCCATATGCATCGAATCCCGACATATTCAGGGGGTATATGAATACCCGCAAAATAATGGGAAGGAGCGAAGGTGATTTGTGAAAGAACACGTGATACTATGACTCCGAACAAGAAAGTAGGAAGTTTGCATCAGCTTCACTAATTTTGTTTGTTTCACATCGGGTTCACCAATTTTGTACGCCGGAAAAGCGACAAGCGAGCGTGGGAATCTACAAGTAACTCTTCCGCGTACCCGACCTCCTGAGGTCATGCCGAGACAGCCGGTGGGGATGGAATATGCGTGGGATGCAGAAAAACTAGTTAGACAGTCTAATGTCTTCGACACGCACTAATGGAATTTGTGAATCTAAGGCGAAGAAATCCCTTCTAACTTGGACTGGTGTGATAGATCGATCAGCAAGGATGACTGCTTGAAGGCTCCAATCAATATCGAGCTCTGGCGTGATTCGATCTATGGGTTGTGGGATACGTGGAAAATGACCTGGGATAGTTTCGTGTACGTCCCCAGACAAGGTCATATGGTGGATGGTGGAAACAATTGACTTTACGGACGATTCTCTAGCCTAGTCCAGAATTCTCTAGCTTCGTTAGCCGTTATATCTAGTAAGGACAATTGTTCGATGATGATGGGTGGAAGTAGAGTGGATTGGAATACTAGTGTGCGTAGGCCAGTGTTTATATCTGATTGACTCATGGATGCGTTAGGCTATGGGACTTGTGGGTCACAACCGTAGACTCTTGGTTGTTGCGGTCTTGTCATGGTCATATACGAAATCAAGCCCTGATTCCTAGTATCCAGTAATCATATGCTTTCTCAGCTTCTATGTTTAGGACCAACAACTGCATGATTTTCTCATAATATCTTACAGGCGTTCATGCAACCTGGATCCTTAAACTAGTATCTATGTCTGTGAGAGTGTCTCCTGCACCTGGCTGTGGGACCAAAGGATCACAACCAAAGGTTTGTTCTCTTTAGAACCCTTCTACAGTCATGCGAATGTTTGCCTAGGGTAATCTGTAGTTTGGTTGGTTTGACCAAAACGTGTGTGCTTTGTTGTCTTCTGTATTTAACCCTCTCAACTGAGAACTGATCAGTTGTAAATGTGTTGTTGTTTGGAAGACTTGTATTCTGAGATTTCGGTCTATGTCAACTATTGTTGTGACAAGGTTTGGTTGAGGCACGATTGGCTCAAATATGTATTCCCTGGGCTCCTGAGGTCCCGTGATTGTCATACAAAATATAATGTAAATCTAACTGTAATAAAACAAATTCTAACTACGTGGAGTAAAACTAAAACATATATAACTTCTATTTTTGCATTTTAACTTTATGAGAAGAAGAGCAACTATTTAGGTATATCTAGAAATAACAACTGAATAACAATTTAAAACAAACAAAATAACCGAGTGTAGTTATTTGCTTGTGTAATTTGTAGATTTATTCTAAATAATGCAATAACTTTCCTAATCTACCTACAAGATTCTCGATCCTACCTCAAAAGTGAGGAGTGAATCATAGTTTCTCAGAAACTATCAATCCTCACAACTTCCCTGGCAATATCGAGAATTGAATTACTGAAATGAAGCAATTTACTACCTTATTTGATATGATTCTAACTAGAACTTTGAAAGCTAGAACCTGGATTCCGCAGAACAGTGGCGAATTCGATGGTGTATGTGATCTTGTCCCCTCAGTATGATCTCCTCGTTCTTTCGTGTTCACGTAGATCCAGAGAAGCGTGTAATGCTAGCATCGACAGACATAGATATTGGGACAAGGACAGCTCAGAATGCAGACCGAAAATGCGAGTAGGAGAGGGATAGCGCAAGAGTACAGAGCTTGGCTTATGCAATTCCTAGCGGGATTTTACTGCGAGTCATGCAACATAAAGCGACCAGAACCTGAAACTACCCTATTTGAAGAGAAAAACCTGCAACTTTAATGGCTTCCTAAGCTATTCTACTCCAATGGAATGGATAAAACAACAACATTATTTGCACAAGCTAGATATGTGGCTTACCAATAGCTGAACAATGCTAAATAAGCATGCAAAGAATTAAAACTATGGCTCTAAACAGAACAAAAGACTGAACTATGAAAATGAGAGCTTGAAAGTGAATGAGGGGCAGACCTCTGGATTGGATAAAACAACAACACTACTTGCACAAGCTGGATATGTGGCTTACCAACAGCTGAATGATGCTAACCAAGCATGTAATGAACCAAACTAAGAACTCTAAGCAAAATAAAAGCTAAACCTATTGCAAAGAGAGATTCAGAGGCAAAATTCAGACCATTTGCTTGAGCATAAGCTACTTATTTATAGCTCTCCTCTCGCCCAAAGATCAAAACCAAATTGAACTCTAAAAACCATAAACAATGGCCAAACACTATTCCAGGGGACAAAAAACATAAATGCATGCCCAAGTCGGCAAGGAAAACTGGTGAAACGTTGATCTTTTACGTGAGTCGCGTCAAAACGCTTTCTGGAAAATGTGTGCAGGACCGCCGCTCTGAGTAGTGCGGCGGTTACAGGACCGCCGCCCTGCAAGGTGGCGGTTTCGTCACTGAAGATCAAAAGGTCAAGAAAAGAGGGAAAGAGGGGAAAACAAAGGACGCGGGGGCTAAGCAGGGCATGTGGGATGTTAACGCATACTCCGAGGGATTTTTCGGATCCCGAACACCTTGCGAGGAGACCTGTATCATCATTGGGGAACTTGTCACGTTGTTCTGGTAGTACAGTACCTTACAATTTTGGGTACGTACAGGCACATCAAGTAATCTCATCGTCACTATACGCTCATAGTAACATGCCTCATCTCCAAGCACCGAGTACTGCTCCAATGTCATAAAACTAGGTGGCACCATCTATCCATCTCCCTATGTGGTTCCATGATCTTTACCCCATGTCGCCTCAGACAGGGTGCCTGAATCTCCATATTTGGTCCATAGGGCCTCTCTCTGTCTTTGATATCTATAACGCTACTGTATAGTCATGTCTCTCTCCTAGCTCATCCCCTCAAGCTCCTAGCTTGCAGTATCTCGCTCCTAGTGAGTCACATCTAACTCCACCTATAACTGGGCTATCTCTGTCACCGCACCTTCATCTCCACCCACTCCCCCCATAGGCGTTGCTTTCTCTCCTCCTGCTAGCACAACCACCTCTCTTCTTGCATGCGTTGCCTCCTCGATTGCTCGGACAGCCAACTGTTGCGTCCACCACTTCACATAACCATCGGCCACCCCCACATCATCCTCATAAATATATTGTGGCTCATCCTCCTCCACCAATGAATTGACCATCACAGGACTAGGAAAGTCCCTCTCGGCCTCATCTCTTCTATATCTAATTGGTGTTACATGCACTGTCTGAACCAACCCAAACTACTTCATCACACGTGTAAATTGTATTGCCTCCATCATTTTCAGCCTCCACCCCTGCACCCTCCTCACTCTCCTCATACTTGTCAGTTATATATTTTCACTTGGCCATGCTAGGAATCCTCTGTATGGCCTCCATCTGACATCATCAACATCCAAGTTGCCCAATATCTCTGTATACCAATCCTCACCCCTCTCTCCATGAGCATGGTCATCTCTTCATCTCATGAACCCAGCTGTTAGCTCTATGTGGTCTCCTGTGATCCATGGAATCCCTAGTGGCCTCACCACAGTTATGTGCTCATAAGCCCAACAATGTAACAAGAATCCCACATCCATACCCAACCTCCTCCCCGACACGTACATTCACAACTCATAGTATACCTATGCTAGTAGAGTTTCCCCAAAAGAAAACATTGTCCAATGCTTGACAATTTCCGCTACCACTGTTGCTAGGGCCCATGGGAATCTGGCCCCACCTTAATCTGGCAAGGCATAGCAGTATATTGTCATCATCACGAGGCATATCAGTTGATTCTTTAGCGTCAAAGGTTGATAGCGTGTCTTAATGAGAAATTCCCTAAATACAAATGCAATATGTGGGGCCTCTACTCCAAACAGCCATCTCAGTGCATCCATCCAGCCCTCTATTGTAATCGGCACTATCATTGCCCCGTGAATTGGTAATCTTAGTATATGATACATGTCTTCTAGTGTGATCGTCATCTCTCTAGTCTAAAACCAGAAGGTAGTAGTCCTCGGATCCCTTTTATCTATTAAGGGTATGATAAGCCTTGTGTCTCTAGGCACTCTTTAATAGTGGCGGAATCCACCCAATCCCACTACATTGAGATGATCTCACTCAGCATCTATGACATCGGTCCTAATTTTCCCCAACATGGCTGGGACTTTGTCTCTCAATTACAAAGTTTCCTTGGCTTGCAACCACCAATCAAACAAGCACCCATCAGCATCCAATCATAAAAAATTGTCATTTTTATCAAACAAACCTACATCCTACCCAGTCGACATCGACTCTAGCCTTTTTGACGCTGACCTGCCCTCAGTCGACAGAGACCATTCAAGTCGTCGCCAACCAACCCTTGGTGCTCGTCAAAAATCAGAAAAAAAAAAAAACTAAAAATTAAAACAAAGCTAGGTTTTCGACACTTACCACTCTTTGAGACCTCTGGCGCTTCCTCTTACCTCTGCTAGCCTCCATTTTGCTGAAATCCCAAGCTTTTATATCTCCCAAAGCTCTCAATCATACAATTCGTGTCGTTCAAAAGATCTTTTTCTACCGTCTTCGTCGTCTATATAGGCACACCAACCCAGTCGTTGTCAACCCGCCAAGTCGTCGTCCCAAGCCAAATCGTCGTCAACTTTCCTAGTCGTTGTTGACCCAATACTAATTTTTGCCATTCATCTCATCTCATCCAATTTATCCTTATCAAATTATCTTGTCTTCCACTTCAAGACTTGTGTGTCTCTCATAATGCACCTTAGTTTGTCTTACATAGCTTCTCTTACTATCTTTTTGCATATTTACTTATCTCATTTCGCATTCATGATTACATCCAGTAGCCCGCTCTACAACCATCTTTGTGTTCCCTCTCGATGCACCATCCTTCATCTTTAGCCAACCTTTGTGACCATCAACTCCATCTTCATCCCACCAAGATGCATCTTTATTCTCTTTCTCATATTCGCAGGACAATGCATACTCTTTTGCCCCTGACATTTTTGTCATACCATTATCTTAACCATCCTCGCATTTGTTAGCGCATATTTTTGTTGTCTTCCTTTGACCCATTGGTCTCATGGCTAGCACATTCATCCGAGTGGATTCCCATTAGATTCCCTCCATCTTGTAGTGATATTTTCTGAAGTCACGGTTTCATACGACATTAACATCGCCTTCATTGAGGTCCTGTTATGTTGCCTACCAAAGTGATTCCAAGATCACCGCCATATCTTTTTATTTTTATCCTTTCCTTATCACAATGGTCATATCATTCTCCACTTGGGGCATATTTTCTCATCCTTCCCATCGATTTTCCCTTCTTCTTCCATCTATCTCTTTCAACCTATGATCGATTCTTATTTATGTCATCAATCACTAGTTTGAGGGGGAGCACCTCAACCATCATCATCTATCACTTCCAGTTTTTGTCTAGCGGCTTACTTAACAGAAACCACCTGACAAAAGGGGGCAATTGTATACACCAAATTTTCGTACGTTTGTCCCCCATCTCGCGTTCGCTCCCCTTCGTCGTCATCTTACACCTTCACACTCACATCTTATTCCAATTCCTATTTCCCTGCTACGTCTCATTTATCACATCTAATTTCCCACTTTCATATCTTGATCATATCTTAATCCTATCATTAGTTTATCCCTCCTAACCCATCCCTAGTCATATTTAATTACCCCTAAACCTATTTCTTATCCTAATAATATCCCTAAACTCCCCATTTATCATCCCTAGACTCCCATCTACCCTTATTCAATGTCTTTCCACCCTCCAATCACCTTTTATCATCCCTATGCAACCTTAAACTCGCCTAAACAACTTGAAACCCTAATCTAACCTCATAAGGGTTCTTTGTCTCAAGTTGTGCATCATCTCTACTACCTAAATCAACATTCAGCCACAATCGACGACGACCATATAAGTATACCACTACCCCCCTCCTCAAGAGGATGAAAAAAATTGGAATTTTCGGCTTTCTTACGAATTTGCTTTATTTTCTTCTCTTGTGAGCTGCAATCATAAACTTGGAACCATCTTGGAGCTTTTACATGCCATCCTTGGAGATTTGAAGTTTAGAGCCATCTTGGAGTTCTGTCATTGTTTCATCATCCTTTGCATCAGCCTTGCAGGCTTTCTAGATGTCTTAGAGCTCTGCCATCATATCTGACATCATTGATCCTTCCTCATAGCCCATTTCCCCAACCATCAAGGCCCATCAAGCCCTAATCCTGCCCTGGTTTTCGTCGATCCTGATTAGTCATTGTCGATCTGACCTACATCAAAAAAAAAATTGCCTTCTGCCTCATCTGTCATTTGTTTTCCAACCTCCTTCAACATTTAGATCCCTCTGTCTCTATCATCCATCTATCTAACAGCCAAGATCTCACTTTTTGGCCCCATTCGTCGTCGACCCGATCTACATTTTCATTAGATTTGCATCCTCCTTGCATATTTTCTATTTCCTACTCCTCTTAATTAGATCCAGGACAGCTCCAACATCTCAGCATTAGTCCCAGACCTATTTTCTGCACATATTTTGATCTACTCTACTACTGTCGTCATCAACTGTCTTTATCTGTCTCGGGTCATCGTTGACTCGATCAGGTTTGATTTCATTTATCTTAATTTAATCATCATCTATTATCAGATCTTTATCTTAGCATATCCAATGTATCTCTGATCTCTACTCCATTCTATTATTGTCTGTTGTATGTCATTTATCTATTATCAATCTCTTAATCAAAGTGGGTTGACATCCTCCCTAGGAAGTGTACCACTTCTCGAGACTGACTTTTTCAGGTAGCCCACCATATTATCTACTAATTTTTTTCTTGTCTAGTTGTCTCTTTGTTGTGTAGGTTATCGAGTTCATTGCGGAGAGGATCTTTGCGCCCGTATCTTCATCTTCACCATCATCATACATCAGGAGGTAGCCTTAAACCCTCCCATATTTTGGAGTTTCTTCTTTTCTTGCACACCATTCCATTAACTTGAAATAGGAGTGGGAAAATTTGTCAAACGCAATCTTCAAAGAGCAAATATGCCTCTAATAATGAAAACAATCATGCTTGTCACCAATTGAATGAATGTTAGCTTTTGTATCAACTTTGTCCTGGAAATACAACAGGTCTTGATAGCTTAGATATGTTGGGCCACCGAAAATTTGACACCCAACACAATTAGAACCTTCAATATGTTCCCCTCCTTTACAATTTTTTGGTTTGTCTCTCATCGAGGTATATAGGTCGAAAGCATTCTCACCAACACACAACCCCCCTCCACATCTTCCACATCTCCTTTGTCTCCGGAGCAAGAGTTGGCTTTCGATATTATTCTCCACCACTTCTCCCAAAACAACCATCTTTGTCCATTAAAATTGATTAGTCAAGGTACTGCAGGCACAAGAAAATCATATCTCATAAATATTATAATGTCATCAATCATATATGCATCTTCCACAAGTCTTTCACCACTCCTTGACCCTGCAGGGTTGTAGCATTCAACATCTCAACATCCACCATACATGTCATACTCCGCATTCCCATCAAAGAACTCAAACCCTTAGAAGGTCAAACATTGTCATCTTTTCAAGACTCCCTTAAGCATGTTGAGTACATTCTTATTGATGAAATGAGTTTTATCGAGCCAAAATTACTCTCGAAGATCAACTTCCGCCTACATGAAGCTTTCCCCATTGCAAGACATGTGAATTTGGCAACAAAATTATCATCCTCGTCGACAACCTTGAACAGTTGCCACCTGTCATAGACATTCCTTTTTACGCCAATGGCGCTAGCCTATGGAATGGCTTCCATACTTCCATCTCCTTACAATTTGTATTTTGCTAACAAGGTTTCAACCCTGCACAAGTTTCCTTTCACTAGTTGTTTCTCCATATTCACAATGATACTACTCTATATGAGGACTGGGAGCTCCTCATGTCTCACACTGACTCACACCTTTCTCAACATGACATCCATAGCTATAAGGATTCTTTACATTTATTTGCAAAGAAACAACAATTCAAACACCACAACCTTCAAATGTTGAAAGCACTAAACGTTCCCATCGCTCGATCCATTGCACAAAACACCAGGTGTGTTGACTCAGGGGAACCCAACGATGATCATTTGCAACACAAAGTTCTTTGCAAGAGCCAAAAATTCATGCTCACTACTAATTTGTGGGTTGAAATAGGGCTTGTAAATGGTGCAACGGGGACAATCATCGATATTTTGTATGAGACTTACGCTACACCACCTACTCCGCTTTCATTTTTTGTCATCAAATTTGATCAGTATACTCGCCCATGTTGGGATCCCAACAACCCTCGTCATATTCCCATTCCACCTTTTTGCAGAGGAAACCGCAAACAATTGCCTATAAAGATGGCTTGGGGTTTAAGTATTCGCGAGTCTCAAGGGCTTATTTTGCATAAGGTCACGATTGACATTGGCAGCACTGAAAGACAAGGACTTACCTTCACAACAATCTCTAGAGTTCCCTCCTTTTCACATCTTCACTTTTTGCCTCCTTTTTCCTTCGACCGTTACTCTAAAATGTCACGAAAGCCTCTATTGCAAGCTTCCAAAAATGAGGAATCACGCCTAAACTCACCCATCCATAACCCTCACTCTTCTCACCCCCCCCCCCCCGGCAAGTAATTCACTATTGTTCCCATGTTCTTCAGCACCTCCTCGCTTTATGATTTTATCTGCCTCTCTAACTATCCTTTCTCGACATATTGTATCTTGTACATGTCTTACTTCTTGGTTGGTAATATAATTTACATTTCTTTGTGTCTTATCATGTTTATGCTACTGTTTTATTTGCACCTTCATGCGAAGTTTGCATGCACGTTTTTTACTTTTTTGCTACAATTCCCTACATCAGCTACAAAAAAATCTAACTATTTGTCTCCACTTTACTTTTTCACTTTCTTTCTCCCTCGTCCCTTCACTCGCATTTCCACCCTCCCATTTACTCCACTACAAGATACAATGACAACATTAACCATTCGCCCCCTATATGCCTGCACCAAAGCTCAATACATCAACCTCAATACTCCCGCTTCCGCTCCCGCTTCCCTCCCACAAAACCCTCTTTGTTCCCTCCCCACATGCCTTTCGACGTCCACGTTGCATTGCAAGTCTGCAATTGCTAGTTTTACTAACATTGCCATCGGCGGAGATTGAATGAGCAAATTATTAGTTAGTAGAGGTATACATTTCATTTATATATGTACATATGTTTCTTTTTAAAGCAATTTACAATTGTCATTGAATGCAAGTTTTTTGCCAAACGTATCCCAAATGGCACTTTCCCAATTTGCCTAATTAATCCCACAGTATTTTAAAAAAAAAAAAAAAACCATTCAACTAAATTTCACGTTAAAACTAGCAACACATACTTGGTGATGACAAATAATAGTATATCCATCACATGGCATTCAAATTTTAAGTATTAATGCAAAATGTCTTCATGCCAATTTATTCTTTTGTCACTAATGGGGAAAGAGACTCGCATTACACGTGGATCCACACGTAGGTCATGCGTGAAATTTAGTGGATGCTCATAAAGCTTTAGATGACATAAAAGGACTTGATAGAATGATGAAATCATTGTAGCCTATTAAAGATATGGGTACCCCATAGACAATAAACACGTGATCAACATGTTTAGTTCACGAGTATCTACTCAAGACAACTTGAGTCGTAAGGACTACTCAAATAAATTGAATTTATAAACTATGATCATATAATTAACATTAGACCTAAATGGTGTTTATTGTCAGTTCTATATAGGTCCATTTGGTTCCCCACTGGGCATGGACATTCTATTGCCAAACGCAATGAACATGTGTTCAGCATGTTTAGTTCAAAGTATCTACTAAGTCATAAAGACTACTCAATTAAATTGACTTTGTAAACAATGATCGTATAATTCACATAAGACCTAAATGGTCTTTATTGTCAGTCCTGTATAGGTCCATTTGGTTCCCAACCCAATGACATATCCCATGTGGGCTCCATAACTGATCTAAGGTGTGTGCCATCACTAAGACTGGCTTCGGGTCTTCGGTGTTTGGAGCTACATGCACATAAAAACTGGGCCGAGTTAATCTCGTGCTACTCATCTATATCCCACATTGGTGATGTTTCAACGCCCATACATGTTTAAATGGATCTAGGGTGCATGCCATCACTAAGACCGGCTTCGGGTCTTTGGTGTTTTGAGCTACATGCACATAAAAACCGGGCCAAGTTAATCTCGTGCACTCATCGATGTCAAATTTAGGAATGACAAGGGTGAGATGTGACACTCTGAATGAGGAGCCAAACAAGACAGAAGTTAACAATAATGTACAATTGTGTGATAAAAAAACAGTTTGTCTCTGTTTTTAAGGTTGTTTATCTCACATACTACAGCCAAGTAGAACCAGGTGGACATGTAAGTGGATCCAGTGCTAAAATAAAGGATGGGACTTTACCATTTCTTAGTGGAAAAAATAAGCGTGAAACTCAGCAATTTGTATTCTGGACAGTTTTATATTTTTTTAAATCCTTTTATTTTTCAAAATTTGCTTTTGTATTTTATTGTTGCTTATTTCTGTTACTTAGACATTTTTATTGAACATGGTTTTTTTACTGTTGCTGATTTTTGTCTGACCCAGAAATTTGCAGCCTGCACTGCAGTGCCTTTCAAAGGGGCCTCTATCTACCAAAACAATGTATAAATTCTACATTTTTACCTTTCAAATGAAAGAAAGCTCTACAATTGTGTGCACTTTCAAAGATCTAGAAAAATAAAGTATAAATTCTAAACTTTTCCCTTTCAAATGAAAGAAAACTATAAATTTTTTTAAAATGTTTAGTAGAGTTAACACTTTAAAACACATCTCAAAATTATAACTTTCCTTTCAACTGAAATAAAAAATTGCCTAAAATTGTTTAGTAGAGTAAACATTTTAAATTTCATCTCAAACTAAATTTTTTCCATTCAAATGAAAGAAATAATTGTTTAGTAGAGTAAAACAATTGAATTTCATCTCAAAGTGCTGATAGTTCAAATGTAATTTGGAGCTACCCAGGATGTCCCCAGCACTTTGGGGATGTTTCTAGACATAATGAGGATGTAAAGATGTCCCCTAACACAAATGTCTTTTGGGACATCCAAACAATAATGAAACGTTCTGTGAACATTAAAAAAATTGGTGAAAACATGGGGATGTGAACAGACCTCAAAAGAACAGGGAGCTGGTTTTATGCCAAGGTTACTCTTTCTGCATTGAAGAATTGAAGAATGACACAGTCGATTATATTCTCATTCAATACATTAAGCCTATCCATCTACACGATGCTAATCCAAATAATTTAACTGAAAGGAGACCTACCAACATGTAATTTGAACACATGCTATAAGTGTTCAACCAGTAATGGGAATCATTAAATTAGTAAAATTCCAACCTAGTATTAAAGAAGCATCTGGAGAGCTTGCAGAAAATCATATCTACAATTTTCAAACCATGTTTGCAGTCTTTCCAAACAAGAATTATACTATACAACAGAAATGGTGGGTATCATTTTACCTATCACAACGGCCAAACTGTAGTAACAGACCACTAATTACAGGCACCCATAAAATAACACTCTGCTATAGATAATGATACAAATTGCTTAACATTCCAATGATTTGAACATAAAGAAATAAGATATCTTGCCTTTCTTGGGCTATATAAGGCACCTGGCGGCTTCTCGTAACACCAATCTCTATACAACCCAAAAATACATTTATATTTCATAGCTTCACCTAGTGAATGATTTAAGCATTCAAATCTCAATTCAATGGCTTCTTCACCAGTATGGAAATAAAAGAAGGAAGAATTCAGTACCTCCTAAACAAGTTTCTAAGCCATACTGAGATGTAGGTGCCATATAGAGTTTTGTATTTCCTCCATTTTGAGAAATACTTTCCAATAACAACATGATAGCTTGGGCGTTCCTTCACTCGGGTCCAGTAATCTGAAAGCTGGAATCTTGAGCCAATATACTCCTCACTTAAATTCAACAGTTCAATACGAGCTAAAATTGGAACAAACATGGCATCAGCCATCGAAAAATTTCCACCAGCCAAATATTCTGTAGAAACAAGCTGGTTTTCAGCGGCATCAAGAATCTTCACAAGCTGTTCTTTGGTATTGTTCATCAGATCCTCGTCTTTCAGTTGCTCTTCTGTTGCATAAGCACTTTGAAGCTTCAAACGGTATTTGTCAATAAGATCTGAGCATTCAGCCATTCGTGTTATTGCAGCTCTCCTCTGGAATCTTGAGAAGAATAGACGGTACTTGCGAGGAACATGGCTAAGAGTGAAAAGCTTTGGATTCCACCTGTCTATCCACTTCATCCACTCCAGCATTTTATCACGATCCACAGCAGCACCCCCTAAGGGTTCTTTCACGCTATCAATATACCTGGAGTGCAACATAGGCTACTGTAAGTAACATGTTTCCAATGTTTTATTTGATTCTCAAAATGTCAAACTCTAAAAGGACAAAAATAAGAAATCAGTCGCACAAATACAATATCATGTCACATATATAAAATAAGAAGTCAAACACCTTGAAAGCACCTTCACATATTTCAATTCATTTGAGGGCCCTTAATCGAGCTTGACATATTTCATTTATATAATTTATTTGAGGAGCCCAAATGGAGGATCCCAGATCAAATGAAAATAATAAAAAGGGTGAGTATGCGATGTAGTTACATACTGAATCATTGAAAGTGTATCAAAAATGACATGCTCGCCATTTGTTAGTACAGGTATTTTTCCAGTTGGGTTCATGCGAAAAAAATCTGAATCCAGGTTCCTGGCCTTTAGAGGATTAATTCTATATGACCAGTAGTCTACATCTTTCTCCTCCAGAGCTAGCCGCACCTTCTGACTATCCAACGAGTAAGGATGGTGATATAGCTGCATTTCATTCAGTTCAGCACTTCTACATTTGTTACTGTATTCTGCAAATTTTGCCTCCAGAGAAGAGATGTCAAATGTGCTTCACAAAAATCAGCAGCAGAAAAATTTTCTAAATGATTTTCCTCTTTTTGTTAAATCACACTAATAATGAGGCTACTTTAAGCATCTCTCTAACATCTTTGTCCCATCTGATTTACTCCCACACGAATATCTGCTAAATCATTTCCCAAAGTCGTATCCTTCAAGCAAATCAAGAGCTATCTATCAATATGAAGCAGGTGCAAACTATAAACTCCATGTTGAGGACTGCCATACACACAGATCAACAAATATACCATCAGTTTGACATAAGACATTATATTCAATGACTTGTAAACTTTGATTATTGATTATAAAGAACATAAAAAGGAAACAATAGCATGTAAATGATTTTATGTAGCTTACTAAAACAGACAGTAAGTCCATCACATATCAAATTTAAACTCTTAAGGGGCATGAGCTTCAACACGGTAATAGACAAGTGGAACAGATTTCTGATTAACCAATAAGGCTAACAGTAAATTGATAAAGTTGAAAACTGCCAAATTAACTTATAACACTATCTTCCCCGAACTCAATGCTGCCCAAATGGCATGTTCAAGGGTGCAAAAGCTTATGCCTTCATTTTCTCTTGCTGCTTTCAATCCATACTCAAATGACAGACCTGCAATTGCAGTGTGAATGAACCAGACTTCAAAGATAGGCATTGTATCATCGTAACTATGACCATTGAATTGGTGAAACTGAGTGTTCACTTGCAAACACCATTTTATGGCCATATTCTAGCATGTTTGGAGGATGGAAAGGGCCATGAAGGCCACACATGTCAAGTCCGCATGACCTAGGAGCTCCAGATTACCTTCATACTTGGCTCACTGGAGAGCACCTCTACCATTTTATGGCCATATTCTAGCATGTTTGGAGGATGGAGAGGGCCATGAAGGCCACACAAGTCAAGCTTTAAGTCCGCATGACCTAGGAGCTCCAGATTACCTTCATACTTGGCTCAATGGAGAGCACCGCTACTAAAAATTTAAATCTACATTGGTTTACTTATGAATAGCAATGATATTTCCAAAATAATATTTTGTATAACACACCATGCAAGGTGAAGTTGTGCCAGTCCCTGTAAGTCTTCAAATTACGTTCTCATACACTATATTGACATGGGGATGCCCTTGTATTGGCACTGGAAAAAAGGTTAAAGTCCATCATTGAAATCTCTGGTTCTGCAAGAGGTACACCTTACCCATATGAGCAATTGGCTCAATGTACAGGACTGGTATCAAGGATCCAATTTTGCATCAATTTGCATAAGGTGAGGACTTGATGTTTTCACAATCTCCCACTTTGGACCACTGTATGTTTCTTCACAGAGTTCACAAAACACAAAAACAAACTCAACATGGTCCACCTCAACAAGAAACTTGTTATAAGAAAATATCGGAGCAAATTTTACAACTTTTCATATTTCCTCGGTTAGAGAAAGTTGGGCTTTCAATGAAATAAGTTAATAACTCAAGTACAAACTCTAATCATTTGATAAAGCATCGGAAAATTATAATAGAAAATGACCATACAACATATATGCAGACCCGACATTAGTATTTCAACTTCCACAAAGGAAATTGAACTACTGGGACATGCATTTGCAAGTCCTTTGGAGCTCATTAGCTCCCTCAATCTAATTGTCTATAACATAATAAATAAATAGGCATAAGAGAGTTCATGCTACACCAAGAACATCAGGTAAAGTAAAATAGACCTGAGAGTCAATAATAAGTTAACAAACAGAAAACCAAAAGGAATAGTATAACATGATAATTGACCTCCATGAAATGCACAATATCTTTCAATTTATTGGTAAGGAAGAACAGATTTGGGAATGTTACTGGGTAGTTCATGTGAACTAATACTATTTTGGATGGATAAGGATTCTGAAGAAGAAACTATAGAAACTGGTTCTAAACAAACTTCTGCATCAAGCTACGAGAACCACATTTCTACAAAGGTGGGATTTCAAAAAACTTTATAAGCCTGGATTGTATAAATAGATGTCTCTTCAAAAGCCTTTCAGACTTCAAAGAATGCTAAATGAACACAAAATTTATGATTTCAAACTAGCCTGAAAACATCAGAGAGATTACTTTAGTTCCGCCATAACAGCATATTTAGTAAACAACCTTTTTAAAGTAAGAATATCTTTCTGCCCTTTTTTCAGGGTATAGTGAACTTGTAGATGTCATTAACAAGTTTCTATGGTCCATGCTTTGACAATATTTAGCTGGATTCCAGTCTTTGTAAGCTTTTTTGTTTGACCCCTTTAATCCATAGGAAGCACCCTATTTCAGACTAAAGAGAATGCAAAATGAACAGAAAATTTAGAATTTCAAACCAACCCCAAAATATCAGAGAGATTAGTTTAGTTCCACCATAACATTGTATTTAGTTAACAGCCTTTTCAAGAAAGAATATATTTCTGCCCTTTTTCAGGGTGGTGATCTTGTAGATGCCTTTTAAAAACTTCTAAGGTCCACACCTTGACAATATTTAGCTGGTTTCCAGTCTTTTTAAGCTTTCTATTTGAACCCCTTCAATCCATAGAAGGCATTGTTAACGCGAAATCACATTTCGAGCCTTGAGTTGAAAGATATGCCCCTTCGAAGTTTGTATCAGGTTCGTACAGGAGGGCGGGCTTTGGCTTGACTCAAGCTCAAACGCTGACTTTTTCCCTCAAGCGGAGTTGCGGCCCATTTTGCAACTTTTACCCCTTTTGGAATAACAAGGGGGAAAAAACCAACTTTCCCCCGGACGGCCCACTTTGACCTGGGACACGTGGAGATGTGGGGCTTGTTTGAGCCTCCCTTTATGGATTCATCTTTGGAGAAGCGCCGCTAGGACACGTGGCTCTCTCTACGACACTGCTCCTTCATTTCCGAGCCCATTTGTAACTTGTTTGTCGTCTTGGAATGTGAGCTCGCAGGTCTGAGTCATTTCCTTCATAACTTCCTTATGTGCAGGAGTTGTCTTGACCAAATTTGCCGGGGGGGCAAATTTGGGATAACAAGCACCTTCCAATTCCTATCACCGCACATTTAGTCAACCAGCTAGCTCTTCCAATGGATTGTTAGGGTAGTCATCTTGAAGATGTCATTAACAAACTTCTATGGTCCATGCCTTGACAATATTTAGCTGGTTTCCAATATTTGTAAGCTTTCTATTTGAACCTCTTCAATCCATAGCAGGCACTTTATTTCAGACTTCAGAGAATGCTAAAGGAGCAAAAACTTTGGGATTTCAAACCAATCGCAAAACACCCGAGAGATTAGTTTTAAATTAACCATAACAACATATTTAGTAATCAACCTTTTTAAAGTGAGAATATATTTCTACCCTTTTTCAGCATAGTGATCTTGTAGATGTCATTTACACAATTCTATGGTCCATGCCTTGACAATATTTAGCTGGCTTCCAGTCTTTTAAAGCTTTCTATCTGAACCCCTTCAATATTTAGCTGGAATGTGAGCTCACGGGTCTGAGTCGTTTCCTTCATAACTTCCTTATGTGCAGGAGTTGTCTTGACCAAATTTGCCGGGGGGGCGAATTTGGTATAACAGGCACCTTCCAATTCCTATCACCGCACATTTAGTCAACCAGCCAGCTCTTCCGATGATTCCCTCGAGGTCCTCTCTCTCTAAGGTCCACACCTTCCAAACACTCTCTCTCTCTCTCTCTCTCTCTCTCTCTCTCTCTCTCTCTCTCTCTACAAAGGTAGGATTTCAAACAAATTTGCAAGCTTGGATTGTATAAATCAATGTAGCACTCTTCAAAAGCCTTTCAGACCGCAGAGAATGCTAAATGAAGAGAAATTTTAGGATTTCAAACCAACCCCAAAACATTAGAGAGATTAGTTTAGTTCCATAACAGCATATTTAGTAAACAACCTCTTTAAATCAAGAATATTGTTCTGCCCTTTGTTAGGGTAGTCATCTTGAAGATGTCATTAACAAACTTCTATGGTCCATGCCTTGACAATATTTAGCTGGATTCCAATATTTGTAAGCTTTCTATTTGAACCTCTTCAATCCATAGCAGGCACTTTATTTCAGACTTCAGAGAATGCTAAAGGAACAGAAACTTTGGGATTTCAAACCAATCGCAAAACACCTGAGAGATTAGTTTTAAATTGACCATAACAGCATATTTAGTAATCAACCTTTTTAAAGTGAGAATATATTTCTACCTTTTTTCAGCATAGTGATCTTGTAGATGTCATTTACACAGTTCTATGGTCCATGCCTTGACAATATTTAGCTGGCTTCCAGTCTTTTAAAGCTTTCTATCTGAACCCCTTCAATCCATAGAAGGCACCTTTCAATTCCTATCACCACATATTTTGTCAACCAGCCTACTCTTACAATTATTTCCTTGAGATCCTCCCTCCCTCCCTCCCTTCCCCACTCTCTCTCTCAGACACACTTTTATGGTCCATGTATTGACATTATTTAAGCTTCTAGTCTTTGAACCCCTTCAATCCATAAGAGGACCTCAAGGCACACTTTTATGGTCCTTGCATTGGCATTATGTAAGCTTCCAGTCTTTGAACCCCGTTAATCCATAAGAGGCACCTTCCAAATCCCATCACTGCATATTTAGTCAACTAGCCTCCCTCCCTCCCCAAGCCTCCCTCTCAAACGCCCAACCTCCCCATCCCACTTAACAATTGGGAATATTGGGTTATGGGTAATAAGTTTGGGGTGTTGAAGGTTGATATTCAAACTTGTTGAGTGCTTGTTTTATAGTTACCTCATCTAGGTACACATGATGTAGAGATATTAACCATTCAATGAATTTCTCCTTGCCCTCTTCCCTAGGGTAAATTGAATTACTGAATAAACCTAATGTGAGTTAAATTGATAGAATCTCGCATTGGGCTAAATTGATTGCTTATGTTTCCTCCCCCTCTCCTCATTGGACCCTGAGAAGTAGTTCAAAAAGTGTGTTATAAAGAGTGGAGATAGAACTTATCTCTCCTTATTTGGCTTGAGTTAGAATATTTTTGAATGTTTTGGATTCCACAATTTCATAGTTAGGAATTGTTTAGTAGGTTGTTGTAGTTAATGGGATTCTACAACTTAAATCTAGATGGCAAGTGACCAAGTGTGTGTTGTTTTCACCTGCGTGTGTTACATAGGCATTACATTTCAAAAGACATCTCTTTTTTCCTACGTTTTTGGGTTAAAAATTTTGGGCACTACCCCATTCAGATCAAGTACACTCAAAATTGATGCTGATGTAAATTTTCAAAAGCGGAAATCTTGTTCGCATTTTTCAGTCCATGTAAAATTTTTGCTCTTCCTTTGCAAAGAAGTGATTGGGCTCCCTATCTTGGATAGTCCCTCAAAAAAAATTATGTAAGATCATGCTAGGCCCATGAAACTACAGACTTCATGCACATTCTTTAGAGAAGGCCAATCCATGATAGCTCAAATCTTGGCCTAATAAATTGATATGTCCTCATCTGATATAATGTGCTGAAGGTAATGCACCCTCTTCTGAAAGAACAAAAATTTCGACAATTTTCCAAAAAGCTTATGTTGTCTCAACCTTTGCATTACTGGCCTCAAATGATGGATGTGTTGTTCTTCTGATTTGAATGTGTCAAAACATCATCACGGGAAACTAACACAAACCCATTCAAGAATCCTGAAAAAATTTATTCCTCATGTTCATGAATATTGCTAGAGCACTCATAATGTCCATAACGAATTCTTAAAACACTTTTAGGAAAACATTGCTCGTGGATTCACAATTCATGATAACCCGATCTCATGTCTATCTTCAAAACATTTTTCCCTCGCATTTGCTCAAAGAGATCATCGATGCATGGCAATAGATGCATGTTTTTTATAAGTAGCTTTATTAAGAACTTTGTATCCTATGCACAGTCTAAGAGCTCCATCCTTCTTTACAAACACCACTAAAGCACCCAAAGGTAACAATACACTTAGATGAATTAAACCCTTAGATAACAATTCTTGCAAGTGTGCATTTAGCTCGAACAAATTAGTTGGCATCATTCAATAAGGGGCTTTTGACTTGGGTTCAAATCCTAGTCACATATCAATACAGAAGTCATATTCTCTATGAGATGGAAGTCCTATAATTCATCAAGAAATACATCTCTAAAATCATGGAGAAAATGATAAACCCCTTAAACCTCTAGTGTAAATTCCTTTTCAATTCCAACATTGTTGATGTGCACTAACTTTCTGCTTATTTAGTTGCATAGTTGAAATCTGCCTCAAGCTAATTTATTTGTTGACTCTAATATTTAAAAATAAAAGATGACTCTAGTTCTCCAATATCAAAGGTTGTATATTAGTCCTAAGGAATGTTGCTAAGATTCACAGCTTTTCTCATTAAGCACTACAAAGAGACTTCTCGTTTTAATGCATGGTTGGCATGTCAGTGAGCATACAAAGCATGAATGATAACTATGACACATATAAATAGAGAAGTCAAATTATCTATGGGATGAAAGTCCTGTAATTCATCAAGATATACATCTCTAAAATCATGGAGAAAATGATAAACCTCTAGTGTAAATTCCTTTTCAATTTGAAAAAATCATTGATGTGCACTAAACACAAAATGCACCCCTTTCTCCCTGCCTTATTTAGTTGCATAGTTGAAATCTGCCTCAAGCTAATTTCTCTTTTGACTCTAATATTTGAACATAAAAGATGACTCTAGTTCTCCACTATCAAAGGTGATTGTGCATTAGCCCAAAGGGATGTTGCTAAGATTCACTGCTTTTCTCATTAAGCGCGACAAAGGGACTTGTAGTTTTTATGCATGGTTGGCATGCCAGCGAGCATGCAAAGCATGAATGATAACTATGACACTGACATGTCAGTCTTATGGATCGCTTGACACTTGAAGCATTCCAAAACAGAAATCATCCACATGTTTGGTGTGCTAGTAAGTGCACTCAACTAGGTGCTCATGTCTAATCCTCAAAAAATATTTTTTCACTTTCAGAAGATGGATAAAAACCTGCTAAATTAAATAGAGATTGTATGGAATTGCCTAATGTTGATGTTTGTTGATAATAGTTGTTAGCACCAATTTTATTGTAAATCTAAGTAGGGAGATTTTTTCCATCGCATGTTGAAGTGCCCCCTATATGGCATACCAATTTTATCTCGAATCTGGAATTTGAAATAGGACTCACATATCTGTGTCAAGTTTTCCAAAGAGATTAAATTAGACAATCACCACGTTAAGTTGTTTCTTTGACTTTATCTGAAGATTATTGTAAACCTAAGTATGGACTTTGTTCCATTGCATATTCAAGTGCCCCCTATTATGGCATACCAGTTTTATCTCAAATCTGGAAATTCAACATAGGACTTGCATATCTATGTCGAATTTTCCAGACAGAAATTAAATAGACAATCACTACTTCAAGCAATTTCTTTGACTTTTATCTGAAGAATATTTTTACTCACTGAAGAATGTCATAACTTCAAATGATAACTGCAGGTATTTTTTCCTTTATCAGCAGACAAGTTCATTCCCCCAGTCTTAATTGTCTGTATATAGTTCCTTGAATATCTAAATTTCACAGTATGCCCTGATCAAATTTTGAAGTTATGATTCAAATTTGATATCCATGCCATGTTAGACAAATACCACCAGTTAAATTTGCAATTCTCTTGAAGCACACAAACTAAGTTCTGCAAACAAGCATCTATATAACCGTAAGGATTTTGCAAGATGCTTACAACCAGAAAGTTAGGGAAAAAGCTAATGCAACGTGGATGGAAGCACACTACAGACAAGTATAACATAAATCCCTGCTTCCTAGAGGAAGATAATATCAACTGCTATTTCTACTGATAACATAAATCCCAGCTTCCAAAAGCTATATGGGGCTCTGTAATTAGCAATGTTTAATAAAGCTGAAGTCAGACAGCAAGATGAACAAAAAGGCAAGAAAACCACATGGACATCACTAGGTCCATCGACAAAGTTTAAAAAATTCAATACATTCTAGGAAAAAAATGTTCCCAGGATTCATGTGATCCACCTATATGTAGGAAGTCTCATGCAAATCTGTTTTATGGAAAAGCAAAGCTAATTGCAGTAAAAGAAAAGTCCTATAAAATATTTCCAAGGCAGACAGAAAGCAAAACCAGAATCATGCAAATAAGAACTGCAGTAGGAAATCAAATTTCTAGCATAAATTGACTAATTTAGCTCTATACCAATTCATTGACTAATCCCAAGGAGCAAGTTGGAGTACCTGCTGAAGTCAGCCCCCTTCAACAGCAATAACTCAGAATGGACTCCGCATTTTGAACATAAGATTGTGGCCTCCCTCTCATGCTAAACCTTTGCGAAAACATAAATATGTGGTTGGTAGCCAACCTTTGGAAACCATGCAGACTCAAACATACCTAGATAGATGCTAGTAATTACATAGTAGTTACCTAAGATACCGATATGGCAGAAAACACGCCAGGATACAGATACGTACCAGCACAGATATGGCACCAAATACGCCTAGGATATGGCGTGGATCCAGGCTTATCCGTGGCAGAAAAACAAGTTTTTTATAAAAAAAATATAATTTTTAGAAACATTTTAACATAAAATGACCCAATTTTTGTTTTTAAAAAACACACTATGAAAGTAAAACCAGAATCATGCAAAAAAGAACTGCAGTAGGAAATCAAATTTCTAGCATAAATTGACTGATTTACCTCTATACTGATTCATTGACTAATCCCAAGGAGCAAATTAGAGTACCTGCTGAAGCCAGCCCCCTTCAACAGCAATAACTCAGAATAGACTCCGCATTTTGAACATAAGATTGTGGCCTCCCCCTCTTGCTAAACCTTTGCGAAAACATAAATATGTAGTTGGTTGGTAGCCAACCTTTGGAAACCATGCAGACTCAAACATATCTAGACAGATGCTAATAATTACATAGTAGTTACCTACGATACCGATATGGCAGAAAACACGCCAGGATACAGATACGTACCAGCACAGATATGGCACCAAATATGCCTAGGATATGGCCTGGATCCGGGATTATCCGTGGCAGAAAAACAAGTTATTTTATAAAAAAAATATTGTTTTTAAAAACATTTAAACATAAAATGACCCAATTTTTGTTTTAAAAAAAACACTATGAAACCCTAAAAACACAGCAGGGTCTGAATCTCCACTTGATCATCCTATCCATCCCAGGAACAAATCTGACCAGGAGGGAACAAGCACAATCGACCCAAATTCTATTTATCGGATCACTTACAGACAGATATTCAATTCTGGAAAAGGAACAATTGTGAAAGTAAATCTAGATCCCACCACAAACCTGATTTTCAGTTTTGTGCTGCTATAACTCCAGATATAAGATCAGTAGCTCTTGACATCAAGACATGCATCTTCTGTTTTAATGATCACGTAAAGATTCAGACTCTGCTACATTATCCCATAAACAAATCAAACCCTAAATTTTATGTAATAATAAAAATTAATATTTATCATGACATTTCATTTGGCATTTGGTTGGCATTATATAAAATATCAGTAGTGTTTTGTAGTTATTTTGTTATTTATATACATATTATGTGGTTAATTTCTATTTATCAGGCTAGAAATTATATATTTGAATTTCTTATCTTTTACATATATTTGGTACTGTCATATCTGGGGTGGAATTTTTCGGATATGTATGTCAGATTCTTCGTATCCATGCCCGTATCCAGAACTTACGTAGTTACAGATACAAACTAAGTCTAGAGCTTGTTAGTAGAGACAAGGAGAAGGGATATCACAAGGACCTGAAAGATAGCAGCAGTTATCCGCAATATTTTTTTAGTAGAAGATTAAGACCCAAGAAGCCCACCCTGCAGCCACCATTTTTTTTTAATGTGGATTGAATTCAATTTGAAAATATGTCATATGGTGCATAACAGGGTTGAAAACCATGGCCATTCAGGGTGTAGGATTTTGGAAAGCATAATATATGCAATTGAAGTGGGCAGATTAAAACGATAAGCTCTGCCTCATTTGAGAGTATCTATTTGTTTCTTGACCAGTGATACAAAACTTGAGCATTTTAGGTTTAGGCAAAAAGTATAAACATTTGAACAGACCATTGACAGAGAGCAAAAGTTTGGTCATGATAAGTATGGCATGTACCAATAAATTTATGCCCCAGAAAAGCTTCTAAACGTTCCCTTAAACTTGATAATAGTATCTGTATAATGAAAAAATGACTGAAGATGAGCTCAAGTGGTAAAAACAGAGGGCCTCCCAAAGAGAAGCTGCAAGTTAAATTCCCCAAGAGACATGACAAATTGTTCAAATTGGTAAAATACCACATCCAACTCGTCGGGTGTGGTGTTCCCCAACAAATAAGGTTGGGTGCAAGTTTCAGGTTCATTTCAAAATAAAGATACGAGATACACCTTATCATGGCATCTAAGCTGAAGATCACCTTGTAAGGGCAATTGAGTAGATCCAAAGAGATTGGAGTAAGCCTATCGAGACAACATTCTTAGATAAAACTCTCCCTAGAATGTGCCCTACAAACAATTCAAACAATATGGAACACTAAATAAAAGATAATAATAACAGCTGTTTAGCAAACTTGGTAAGCAAGTGCATGTAGAAAGAGATGAAGGATTTCATTTCAAAGTGGTTTATGTAGTTTGTGCATTTCTCAATGTTCACCAAATAGTCTACCAAACACTTTGAGGCATAATCTAAAGCAAATTTTAAAGTCGGGACTCTAACAAAAGATTAATCAGAAGAAAAATGGCAATCCTTTCAAGGTATGGTTTTTGATGCAGGTATCAACTATCAAGATCAAACGATCTAAAACCAAACCATAAAGAAAAACAAGCAAAAGGTTTAAAGTTAGTTAGGAAAAATCTGGTTTTCTGCAACAAAGAGGCCAAAAAATTGCAATTCAGGGTACTTACTATGGCCCAAATATGCTTTGATAATTAGCTGGGGAGATTGGCTCACTTGAGTTTTAGAGACTAATCTGATTTGAACCCACCAAACACGGTAACAACCCTACAGTTGGCTACATACCCAACCAAAGCATGACTCGTAAGGAGCCTGCAGCACTCAGAGGCTTACATAAGCATTGATATGTCCTCATACCAACTACCTCCCCTGAGATTTGAAAGTAAATTGAGACTAGAATGCCAGATTAGTAATCAGTAATCCTGCCATGATCAATAAAACAAGTGCATGAAGGCCCAATACCATAACCCATTAAAAAGCACAGTACAAGCCTAACCCCAACCCTGGATTAACAGCTCAGATTGAAATCAATAACAGTACAATATAAAAAATCCTATGAATTCTGTTGCTAATTGATAACTTAAAAGACTTACCAGGAGATCTTTAGAGTTAAGGTTTTTGTCCCAAGTGTTCCATACAACGCTGCCACAATGAAGAATCAAACCCCTAAACTTATCATGTCACAGAATCCTCCTCAATACATGGAATATAATCATACCCCTCATCATAAAACAAAACTCTCACAAGCTTTTATTGGAAACCTCGTGTAATTATGACAATGATCAAAATATCCCAACATGATGGTCGGCACCCACACGGTTTCAAAATTTGTGATCCCAAGCAATTTTAAGTCGGCCCACTTGAAAAAACCAGTGGGTCCGACCCTATGAAAGCTAGACTTTTCCCTTAAACCTAACAGTATTTCTTAAAAAGGCAAGATGGTATCCATAGCTCCTGTGATAAGCACTACAATTTCAAACGGTATTTTATAACAAAACATCTTTATTACCTGGGAAAGCTTATGATGCGGACAAGGCCTGCCACGCCCAGTTGATCAAAGAGCTCCATTGTTTACTAGAATTTTTTTAACAAATTTATTAAAAAAACTGTATTGAACAATAATAGAGGGATGAATGGATGGTTACTCAGTCAACATACTTGTGGACCCATTGACAATATCCTAGTCAATAATATACTTACATAGTCAATAATATCAGAGAAAATAGTAGGATATTATTGACTGTGGAAGTATATAAGACAATATTCCTACTAATGAATTTTCTTTACTTGTACAGTTACAGTAGGTACCTGGCTTCGCATCGGAAGGAGCGGCTCTGCACTGTATGATTCGACCGTTGCAAGCGGAGCGGGGACCAAGTTCAAATACCGGAGAGAAAACGGATAGGATTGATTTTGTTTTGAAAATGTATAAGTAATTCGATTCCTTAACAGCTAAGTTGTGTGGACAGTGGATGTATAGGTTGGATCGTACGAACACGGCTCCGATGATAGAACCTAACAATTTTTTTAATTTCTTTTTCAAAAGAAAAAGATCCCATTTCATACTTTTTTATATTTAATACTTAGTCATTTCCCTTCGGGAGGAACGATCCAAAGGTTAATATGGTGGAAGCATGATTGGCCTTCCAATTGTGTTTCAACAAACAATTACACCAATATAAAGGTGTTCTATGATGGGAAATGTGTTCTATGATGGGAGGAGGGTGGAGTTTAATATTGCAAGCACTTTTAGGAAACTCTAAAAGTAAATTGCAACTTGAATTTTTCTTGAACTGGAAGAATGAAAGAAAACAACAAGGGAATAGTAATATTGTGACAAAGGTTGACATTGAGGACCACACAGTTGCTGGAAGTGATATTACCCCTGAAAAACAAGGAAAAATCAGTTTTAGCAGAACATACAGCCACCAACAAAGGAGTAATAGAAAGACAGGGATCAATGAAGGGAATGATGAATCTTGGGGGACTGACAATCTCGTGGGACCTCACTCAATGTCCCATGTACAAAGATGTATTGACATAAGCATAGGAATCATACATTAGATCACACATGTTGGGATATCAACAAACTAGGGTATCAAACACCAGTGACAAATTGCTCTATGTTAACACAAAACAATATAAAGGTATTTTAAAGCGGAGGCAGGCCTAGAAATTGAGACAAACAAAGAACAGAAAATTGGCAGTTATTCTACCAAAGATAGTTAGCAACACTTCAATAGTTCATCCACAAGACAACATTTGCAGGCAACTCATGCAACACGTGGTCAAGATAGAGGTGAAAAAACATGCGATACAATACTTAAGAGCAAGGACGACCCGATACAGGCTGTGAATCAATACTCTCAACTCATTCATCACATGAAACAAGAGAAAAATTATGCATATCATAATCATAAGTTGCCTTTTGAAGACAAAGAGAATATGAAAAAAAAAAACATCTGTGTATAATACACAAAGAAAATCTTAAACTTGGTTGGCAAACGAAGAAGAAAAAGGAGAAGTGAATCAAGCAAGCGATGAATTGTACAATCCTACGACAACACCACTAATATGGTCACCCGAACTCTATGTCAATGAATTAATGAACATGAAAAGAAGACTTGAAGACTTGGAAAGGAGGAAACATCGTGAGGAAAACAAGTTGAAAGAGGCTATAGAATCTAATTGGCAGTTAGTAAGAGAGAATCAAATGCTCAGAGAACATGTAAACAACTTACAAAACAATATGGACAGCAAATTGAAAGCAGCTATAGAATATCATTGGCATTTAGTAAGAGAGAATCAAATCCTCAAGGAACAAGTAAACAAATTACAGAATAATATGGAACATGGAAAACAAGAGTTGGCGGTGATAAAACAAGCTTTAATTGAGTTGAAAATAAAACAAAAGTGAGTGAAAGAAGGAATGAACAAATGAAAGAGCCACAAAATGCAAATGCAAAAGTATATGGGGGTCACTCGAGAAGCCAACTCAAAGGGGAAAAGTCTTGAGCTCAAAGAGTAAATGATTTGTCAGACGAACAGAGGGTTATAATAGAAAAACGTGTTAGAATGCAAATAAGAGAAGAACATGATAGGAAAGAGAGGTTACAAACATCATTTTCAAGGGATTAAAAGATTACAGTGAGAATGAGAACACCAACAAATTAGCAAGATACTTTCTAGCAAATCAGCTACATTGGACATGCCCTATTCTTCAGGAAAATAAAATGGGAAGATGGTTAAGCGGAGGAAAGGACAAACACATAAGAATTATCATGGAAAATTTTGAAGACAAAAACAAGATATTAAGGAATAGAGGATCTTAGAGGGACAACACATCTACCTAGATGAAGATTTAACTCCCAAACAACAAGAAGAAAGGAGGAAAGAATGGGAAAAAGTGGAAGTAGCAAGGGACGAAGGGAAATGGGCACAACTACAGAATGGAAGAGCTCAAATCAACCACAAAATGACACACAAGAAATAGGGACTCGGGGCCCCTTAGGATTATTTGACCTTGGTAAGCTGGATTTGTAGAGGTTACCCTTGGAGCAGAGGTCCTAGGTTGGGGCCCATAGCAAAGTGAAATGACATTACTATTCTTATAGAAACCCATGAACACAAAGGTTGTAAAGTTCTAGATTTTTAAGGTTATAAGAAAGTTTCTATTTGGAATAAAAGAACCAAAGGTGGCAAAGGTCATGGAGGGGTTACGGTGCTAATCAAAGAATCATGGTGTGGAATTATAACAATTGAGAGATAGAACCTGAACAAATAGTGTATATGGTTGAAAATAATATAAAATGAATTAATAATTAGGCTCAATGCTTGTTGTTTTTCTCTAAGAGGCTCAAAAACAAATAAAAAAGAAATTAGACTGTGAAATCCTTATACATCTTTAAAAAGTGACATTTCAATTTTCAGCACCTCATGGGAAGTCTTGATCATAATAGACTTTAATGCGCAGACAACAAACAACCAGGCTCTCAATTTGAGAAATGAAGAAGAAATAAGAAATAATCCTTTATGGTTTGAATAAGAAGAAGATCAGTGTTGGGCAAGGAACTCATAAGATGGGAAGGGGGCAGTCACATGTTATGGAGTAGAACTTTTGAGCTTATGTAGCTTATATGACATGATTATTTGCAATGGAATGAGGACATGGCCAAACTCAAGGAACATCACTTGTAAAACCTACAACGGTCAAAGTGTAGTAGAGTATGTTATTTGTTCACAAAGCTTTTGGTGAGACTCAAAATTGGGGACTGCCCTATGGAGATGAGATCAGATCACAACCCAATATATGTAAAAATAAATATGTAAATAAACCCTCAAAATAGAGGGCAAGATCACCACAAACAAGAGAAGAAACCTCTTCAAGGTAGAATCCTCATGACTCAAGAGAATCAAAAACTTTTCAAAGCAATGCTTGAGCATCATTTTCAGCAACACTCCCAAAAACCAAAGAGTACTTCAATTGTGAACTGTTGTCCAACAAATAATAATATGTTGATTTCTATAATTCAAAAGGCTTTAAATGCATGTAAAAGAAGTAGACCTATAAATTAAAGTGCAAGTAGTTTTCCATTAAATTCATGGTATGATGACAGATGCAAGACAACAAAGATAACCCTGAGAAAACTTGGAATGAACAAAGAAAAAAAAAAGGTTTATGAAAGCATTATTTGAGGTTTAAAAAGGAAAGTTATGTGAACACAAGAAGAAAAAAATTAATTTACCTAGGAAAGCATAATCCTAAAGGTTTTTGGAGGGAGCTACAACAAAAAAGAAAGAAAATAGAGAACAATATTACTGACACACCATGGTTATACTACACCAAGCTAATATATGAAAGAGTTCAAGATAAACCTCTGGTAATCAACACAACAACTAAGCTTTTTTCTATGAAGGATATCATTCAAGGCATCATGACTCTTGTAGGGGTAAGGTGCAGGACATTGACGAGCTGCAAGCTGAATATTTAAAGTGGGAATCGGAAACTCTCATACCACATATTAAACATATTTAATGGTATCATTCAAGAAGGCTTTCTAACAGATTGGACGAATAGTGTCATTATAACTCTTTATAAAAGTGGGGACATCAATAATCTGTCCAATTATCAAACCATCATGGTGAATCCCCTTCTTGGAAAATTATTTGGTAGCATGGTAAAGTGTAAAATTAGAAGTTGGGCAAAAAAAGAGGGTAAAAGATCAAAAAGACAAGCAGGTTTTAGGCTGAAACACTCCACTATTGATCATTGCATTACTCTTAGACACTTGGTGGAAAAATATATGGGATAATCAGGGAGAGGAAGCTTTTTGTTGCTTTTTTTACTTCAAGAAAGCATATGACACGGTCCCTAGAGGTAAAATTTGGAGCAGAATGGAGGATCTTGGCATTCAAGATGAGTATAGAGCAATAGTGCATAGGCTCAATGAGAAAGTTAGGGCCAAAATCAGAACAAGTGATGCTATGTCAGAATTCTATAGAAGTGCCATTGGATTCAAACAAGGCTACCTTTTATCTCCAACCTTGTTTGGTCTGTACATTGATAAAGTAGAGGAGTGGATTAATGACGTTGGTGGAGGGGGCATCCATCTAGCTAGCTATGTTGTAAAGTACTTCTATACTAAGGTGATCTTATTCTAATTAAAAAAACAACCCAAATTTTAAGAGAACATTTGAAAGCTTAAGAGTTTTTTTTTCCAAGAGGTGGGAATGTAAGTGAATACTAGCAAGACAAAAATAATGATATTTTCTCTACGGAGAAAAAAGAGGCAATATGAGTTTCTTTTGGAAGGAAATGCACTAGAAATAGTGGAAAAATACAAATATCTTGGTCTTGACTTTCAAAACAAGATTAGTTGGGAGACATACAAGGCAAAAAGATTCCAAGTGGGATAGAAGGCCTAATACTCATTGCAGAACAGGTGCATGAATGCATAATCACAGGATTGGAAAACTAAAAGTACCTTGTTTGGCTTCCTAGTCACACCAGTAATTCTATATGGGTGTGAAGTTTGGGGCAACAATGCTTCTGACTTAAATTGGAGACAGACATAGAGGGTCCAAAAACACTTAATAACTAGTAGCCTCAAATTTAAAGCCTCGGTTCCATATGAGATTCTTTTGGCTGAATCTGGTACCTTTCCACTAGAAGCATCGACAATGATCCGAACTCTACATTATTTTAAAAAGGTGTAGGGAATGGAGAATCATTGATGGCCCAAAATAGTAGCTGAAGCAGAAATAAGAAGAAGGAAAAACACGTGGATAAAGCAAAATAACAAGTGGATGAGTAAATGGGACATCAACATGCAAGAATGTCCAAATACCAATGAGGAAATAAAAAATTATGTTCAAAGGAGAAATTCAGGACATCTATGTGGACAAGGTAGATAGGACGGAAAAAATCATACTACATCAATCATTTTAACCCCACTTGGGAGCACAAAGAAAAGGCATACATAGGAGCGAAAATTGAATGGAAAGTAAATATGTTAATTTCCCAACTGAGAATCATCTCGCATCATATTAGATGTGAATCTGATAGGTGGACAATACCCAAAGAAGAATGGGAAACAATAATTTTTTTATTCTATGTCAAGGGGGTAGTGGAGATAGAATGACACTTCATTATGGAGTGTGTAGCTTATAATGACATTCAAAGAAGCTATAGGGAAGGTTTAAGCATTGACAAGTTAACGGACCTGTTTCAAGAGGAAAGGTTAATCAAAATATCAAGTTTTCTAATCAAGATACATAGTAGAAGAGATGGCAATGAGAAAGGAGTTAACTTTTTGCAATATCAACAGGCAGCCTATGTGACCTGATGTTTTGTTTTTATCTGGACATTTTTTTTGGCTCTTGGTCCCATAGATTGTTTGGTCTTGTGGATGTTATTAAAATCTTTCATTCATTCATTCAATGGTGTGAGAATGTTTAGTTTGAAATTTGTATTTATTTAATTGTTATAGGAGTATTTTCTATCTTAAATTTGATGTGTATTTGATCATTATATTGATTTTTTTTGTTTGTTTGGAGATGTCAATTAAAAAATTGAAATATTGTAATGTTTGGAGTTTGGAGTCTTATATTTTCCAAAAAGATTTTTCCAAGCCCAAAATTGCGGTGTAGCTAGATGGATGTCATTTGTCACCAATGAGTGGAAAATTAGCGAAGAAGGTCATGAAGTTATTATTCAATGTGGTATGCCTAAAATCTAAGAAAATAGTCTTGAAATTGATATATTTTAGCTTTATTCACAAAAATTCATTTAATATAATCAATACTAGTGAGTTGATGATTATATTTATATAATAAAGAGTTAAGATGAAATAAGCTTGAGATCCATAAATATATTGGCCAAAGAATGTTACTGTAGATCATTGGTGTATTTATGTGTTTATTGATTATTGGATCAAATTAGGCTCTTATTGGTGTGTGTTCCTTGTGTTGTTTGACTTTCGATGTGTTCTCATTATGTTGTGTATGATTGTTGATAATCTACACCAAGGATCCCAAGACCATGTATGGGGGAAAATATTGCATTGATGAGAGTTATAAGGATTATAAAAGTATGCAATGGTGTGTATTGAATGTAATGAACCAAACACACAATATTGCAGAAGACTTATTTGTTTGAAATAAAACTTTTATTCAATAGAAAATAATATGGAATAAGTACAAAGGTATACAATGCATTCACAAGGTGAAGAGACCAAGCTCTTGTGATCAATAGGGGAATGCTTACTAATTGATTTTCCTAGACCAGAAAGAATCACAAAGTAGTGTGAGGATTGCAAGATACATGGCACACGAAAGTATTCTTATTATCAATGATGAACAATCAATAATGGATCAATAACCTTGGGTTGTTGCATATGTTGCATATTTATACAACAATGTAAGGATGATTGTAGTCACAAAATCTATGCACTTGGGTACATTTCTAGGTCCTAAAAGCATGCTAGCATTTACATGATTCCTAAGTAAGAAAACTAGTAATTGATAACTCCCTTTAGCCTTTGTACTGTCTTCTACACTTTTATTGGATTTATACATCTTGCACTCTTGCTCACATTTAACTGTTTTATCTTTCTATGGCCTTGGACACTAGCACCTAGTTGGGACACTAGCGTCAAGAACTCATGTCCTCTTAGGTGCTCTTGTCCCTCTTTATCCTTTTCTTATCCTTTTGGACCCTTTTGCTTCTTAATTACTTTTATCACTTTGGGTTGGCCTTTCAGTTGTCAATTACGAAATTCAAATAAGGGAATCATATAAATACATAGTTATGTTTTCAAAATGAGGGACCAAACACTAAGCATTACATACTACCACCTAAGCTTGCATCCAAAGGCACAAGAGCATCAAAGGCATCCATCTAGCATTCATTCAAGGGACAAGGGTTGCATCACTTATGCATACACAACATAGGAGGGGAAGTTCTATTCTATTTCATCCACACATTCTATACATCTTCTACATTCTAGATCTAGCCCGTTATCATTTTGCAACTTGCACAAGGGCATCCTAGGCATCATTTCTACACACACACAAGAACTACATGGAGTCTGAGATGTAGTACAATGCTCAGTTGTAAGTTCACTCTTCGGGTGACCGTTGAGGTCAGTTTAACTCCCCATTTTACATTTTCCTTTTTAGGTTTGATGTGGTTTGTGGGTATGTGTAGGTGAACTTCTTTCTTGCAGGTTACAGGTACAGTCATATATTAGACAATCAAATCCAGAAACAAAGGGAAGACCAACAATGAAGCTTATCAAGCACCAGAAAACATCCAGATCTGGAGCATCTACACTAGACACCAGAGCCCAGATATCCAGACACTAGTTCTTAGGAACTCCTTTCCTCATGTGGGTACTCCTGTCTGGAATAGTTCTAGATCTCAGAACCTCCAGCAAGCCTCTGCAACACTCTCCTTAGTCTATTCTAGTATTTCATCTTCCCATATCACTTCCTGTTCACTCATAAATCAGCTAAAAAACCCTATCTTTCCTTCTTGCTTAGGGTTTCATATTGCATATGCTTTATTGCTTGTGTCTTAATGTATATTAGCATTTACATCATTAGGTATAGTAGTTACTCTGAAAATAAGATTTAATTAATTTTTTATTAAATCATTTGGTGAACCCATTCACTCGAACCCTACCTTCCTTCTAGGCATTTTCTTTTTATTCTTCATCCCATGGTCTTTTTGACCTTATGAATACATTGAGCTTTACCATCTATCGAAGATCTCTACATCAATGGTGACCTCCATAACCCATATTTAATTCCAACATCCTCTTGAAAACATTGAGATCTCTTATTATTCACTTCTAACATTGATCAAGAACCACTAACAAGCTAGTTGAGCTTTACCCAACCACCATCTCTAATAATACTTCCTTCCTATTGTGACACAACATGCTCCTAGATTCTACCTCTCACCACCTAGTGGGTTCCTCCTCTATTCATGGCCTCCATGCCTACCCCTACCAATCACTTCATTGTCTACAACTACCATCCTATTACTTTGCATACATGAAAACAACCTATCCTCTTCAGGCACCCAAGACCTAGCTTCTTTATACCAGGATCTGCAAATTCAAATCCATCAATTACAACAGGCTACTTCACGTTCCTCTCCATCTCTTGATTCCTCATTACTCCTTCACACCCCTTTTACACCCACCATATATGCTTATCCACTTCCTCCTAACTTCGTTACACCTAATTTTCCCACCTTTCAATGGCCATGGTGACCCTCAAGAGCATCTTCGATCTTTCCATGTGGCATGTCTTGACTATGCAGATGACCATACATTACTAGCTAAGTTATTTCCTAGAATTTTGCAAGATTACGTTATGTGTTGGTTCTATGATCTACCTATTCATTCGGTAACTTCTTTTACACACTTAGTCTGATATGTTTTTCTTATACAATTTTCTATCAATATCGGTACTAAAATATCATATGCACAATTAGCTCAAATCAAACAAGGATCCAATGAGCATCTCATAGACTATGTTTTACGATATAAGAACAACCTTTGCCAAGATGACTAATGTTCTAGCTGATTCAGAATTGCAAGATCTATTTGTTCAAAGTCTCTTACCTCCACTTCAAGAGAGTGTCATCTTTGAGACCTCTCCCTCATTTGATCAATTATGTCATACACTCAAATTATGCAAAAGGAAAACTTTTATCTATGGGAAAATTAAAATATCATGATACTTCTTCCTCTTCTAATAGGTTTCAAGCTAAATCTGCATTCAAGCCATCTCCTAAGCCCACTAAAGCTAAGGCCACTTGTCATGTTGTTTCTCCATCTACCACACTTCAAGTGCAAGCTCTGTGATCATACATTTACTAAGTTACCTTATGCTCCTTTCTTCCTACTACTGTAGCTTATCAAAAGCAATCTTATTACTCTTCCACCACCACTCAATCTAGATCCTTCTCACCCATGTGGCCACAACTATGATGAAAATACATTATATGATTACCATCAATGCATTGGGCATCCCACTGATCATTGCTTCAAACTTAGACATCTAATTTAAGATCTTATTGATAACAACTCCATCAAGCTTCCTGCCATCTACTTCCAAGTCCTGGTCAATGATAATCAAAAGCTAAAAATATTTAAAGACCCTTTACCAAACCATGAAAAACAACCTACATATTCTTTT
Organism: Taxus chinensis; assembly: GCA_019776745.2. NCBI lineage: Eukaryota > Viridiplantae > Streptophyta > Pinopsida > Cupressales > Taxaceae > Taxus > Taxus chinensis. Next base: position 685,594,262 of record CM034147.1, on the reverse strand, counting down.
GTAAATCATACTTATCATGTTGTGCCTCCTCCTTCATCGGGCCTCTTGATTTCCTTGTTGCTTCTGTTGATGTGCCACCACCAGTCATTACATTTTCAAATCATGATTATCATGCTACATTTTCTTCCAATTCATTACACATTAATGCTTTTGTTGGCACCTATGCTATCAATAATACTATGGTCTATCCATCAACTCTTACCAATGTATGTCTCTATTGTGACTTCTTGTAGCTATTCAATGCCCAACATCATTAATTACATTTCTAGTCCTCATTCTTATGGTCATGTCATTCTTCCCATCACAGTTGGGTCTCTTACCATGTTTACACCATTCCTTGTTACCTCTGAAATCTTCAGTTGTGACATGCTCTTAGGTCTTCCTTGGCTCCGTGCCACATAGGTATCCCTTCCATGCATCACTTGTGTCTCAAGTTCATCCATAACAAACAAGTTGTCACCATCAAAGGTATTCCACCTCACACACCGTTGCCTCGACCCACTCCTGACAATATTTATGCATCAGCCAAGACATTTCATCCTCCTGCATGGCTCACATCCTGGTCCACTCCTACACCTACCTCTCCTATTCGTACAAGGCCTCTAATTTGCCTCCTAAGTCCAAATATAGTTCTACACCTAGTTCTCCTATTCGTGCACGACCTACATCTCGACCTTGTCATCCTCATCGGTCTATTAGTTCCACCTCATCGGCCTAAGTCCCTACTCAGAAATCCCCTTCTCATAGATTTTCTCACCTCCTTATTCACATCGGTCTCATTTACATGCACATAGTTACTCTCCTACACCAACCTTAGCTCATTATCACATGCCTTGGTCTCCTCAAATATCAGGTGGAGGGTCCTCGCCCTTCACTATCATCAAATAGTCTTCACTCCTTGCACACTTGGGGGCATCACACATTCCCCCCCCTTCTAGCACTATCAATTGTCTCTAGTGTCTACTCTTACACTTCATGCCTCGCATGCTCCATGTCTACATTTTCTAAGCATACTCACTTCACTGGTACACACATTTTATACCATCATTACCCTATGACACACTCTCGTGCTATGGTTCACACTTAACTGTTGAGGGCACACTACATCCTTGAACCTCACATTACACACTTCACAATCTATGTGCTTCATGACATATATTTTCTAGCATCTACTCACATGTGAAAAACCCATTTCCCGATGATGCACTCTTGTTCTATGGTTCATTATTGACTGCTGAGGGGGCATTTATAAATGAACCTCATTTCATGCACATCCACTGGGGGCAACGCGGCTCCTTCCATTTTCACATTTTGCATACCACCATCACATTCATAAAATTTGCATATCTTGGTTGTATTTACTCTTGCTTGCTTATACTAATTACATGTTGCACTTTGTTTACTATGTTAGATCAGATACTCAGTATGTCATTATCTTTTTCATATACACATGCATGTTCACTTGGTCTCTAAAAGTGAATGCAGATCTCTTACAACTCCTTACACAATGCATGATGCTCCACACTGACTCCCTTGTCAATCCCGCATGAGGCTCCTAGGGGAATCTACTTTTACTACTCTCACATCCTACACATTACAGGTTCTATTGCTACATTATTCACTACTTTCTCATTACAATTACTTTACTTTTCACTGATATATACATGCTTTAACATACTATTTATCTTTCTAACATGTTAATGGGTGCTTCATGTGTAGCATTTTTCTTGCAGGACTATATACAACCATGGTTATCTGATACACTTTTTTGATATTGTTTGCTATTGTATGTTATTGTTTGCGGGCTATGCCCTATGTCTTGTGTGATCATTATATGCTTTTGGCCACTTCGGCCTTGATTGTCTTGTGACATTGTGAGTGATGTCCCATGTTTGAAACCCACTTTTCGTGGTCCATCTTGTTTGCACACTTGATTGTTACATTGTCTTCTTTACATGCTAGCTACTTTTACTACTAACACTTGTACTAGTCCTACTTTGTTTGCATGTGCCTTGGTTTCTACCATGCACATCCCCTACCCCCTGTAGGTATCCACTTCATATCAACATATCAGGTCCTCTCCTTTGGGCCATGCATTCTCCTACAGTTTTTGCATGCACCCCAAATGAGGGGGGCATACATTGGGTGAACAAATCACCCCTACAACAGCTCAAAGCTACAATTCAGATCAACACAATACAAAAACAACATAGGTATATAATCATGGAATAGTCTAAAATCAGACTTGGAATTCACACACAGTACAAAACTAGTGCCCAGACCCAGACACTAGCACCTGGGTGCTCCTATCCTCCCCTGGGCACTAATGTCTTGGGGGAAGAAACATGAAATTTTCTCAGTACAACACGGTCTTTAGTACAGATTCTCTAGTAGTAAGCACTTAACTCCAAATACAAAATGCATTATATCTCCTACAATCACTAGTTACAATATGGAATGAACATGGGATGTACCATCTGTAGTGGTGCTCATTCAGGAAGTAGTCATGGAAGGAGAGTAAAACTAGACCTCTCTCCCCAACACTCTTCTCTCCCCAAAAAAATGATGAGATCACCCAAAAAACTCACTCTTAGTGTGAGATTCCCAAACCCAAAAAAGTCACTCTTGATAGATCACCCAAAAAACTCACCCTTTGCAACATTTTAGGACATCTTTCTATCATTTACACTCTTATACATCAGTTGCACACTTTCCTTTTTACATACTTTCACACTTTTACATACTTATACATACTTTACTCAGATTTTTCATATACAAAACTTTGACTACTCTTTCATTCTTCTTTTGTAGGTCCATCCTTAATACACAACAAGAAGCAACCTACATCAGCAAATACAAGCACAACAACAAGTACAAACTACGCATACACTTCACCCCTAGGGTCCACTTCCATTTTCCTAGTCTCCACACTTCACTTTGCAATCACTTCACACTTCACTTGTCACAGCATGCTTCACTGCCACTCTCTACAGGATCATAAGGTACACATCTTCTGACTACTTTATGCTATCGAGTATTCACTCAACAACATAAAGTGGGGAAAAAATGTAGTCACAAAATCTATGCACTTAGGTACATTTCTAGGTCCTAAAATCATGCTAGCATTTACATGATTCCTAAGCAAGAAAACTAGTAATTGACAACTCCCTTTAGCCTTTTAATTTGTCTTCTTCACTTTTATTGGATTTATACATCTTGCACTCTTGTTGACATTTAATTGTTTTATCTTTCTATGGCCTCAGACACTAGCACCCAATCAAGACACTAACACTAAGATCCTCCTGGGTGCTCTTGTCCCTCTTTATCCTTTTCTTATCCTTTTGGACCCCTTTCGCTTCTTAATTACTTTTTATCACTTTGGGTCAGATTTTCAGTTGTCAATTATGAAATTCAAACAAGGGAATCATATAAATACATAGTTATGTTTTCAAAATAAGGGACCAAGCACTAAGCATTACATACTACCACCTAAGCTTGCATTCAAAGGCACAAGAGCATCAAATGCATCCATCTAGCATTCATACAAGGACAAAGGGTTGCATCACTTCTACATACACAACATAGGAGGGGAAGTTCTATTCTATTTCATACCACACATTCTATACATCTTCTACATTATAGATCCAACCTGCTATCATTGTGTAACTTACACAAAGGCATCTTATGGGATCATTTCTACACACACACTCAAGAAATACATGGATTTTGAGTTGTAGTGCAGTAATCAATCATAAGTTCACTCTTTAGGTGACCACTGGGGTCAGTCTGACTCCCCATTTTACTTTTTCCTTTTTAGGTTGATGTGATTTGTGGGTATGTATAGATGAAATTATTTCTTGTAGGTTACAGGTACAGTCATAGATTAGAAAATAAATTCAAAGCGACAAATAGGGACCAACAAAGAAGCTTATCCAACCCTGAATGACCCAAATCCATAGCATCTTGTTGGAAACCAGCGCCCAGATCCATACACTAGTACCTGGGTGTTCCTTTCCTCCCATGGGTGCTCCTTTTTGGCATAGTTCTAGATATCAAAACCTCCGGCGAGCCTCTGTGAAACTCTCCTCAGTGTGTTCTAGTATTTGATCTACCCAGATCACTTCCTGTTCACTCGGAAATCAACTAAGTCCCCTTATCTTTCCTTCTCATGTAGGGTTTCATATTTCATATGCTTTATTTCTTGTGTCTTAATATATATTATCACGTATACATCATTTATTGTAATAGTTACTTTGAAATATAGATTTAATTTATTTTTTATTAAATCATTTGGTACATTTCAAACAAGGTAATCATATAAATACACTAGCACCTCCCTATGTTGTGTATGCAGAAGCATGCACCACTTGCCCTTGAATGGATGTGAGATGGATGACTTTTGATGCTATTGTGCCTTTGAATGCAAGCTTAGATGGTAGTATGTAATGCTTAGTGTTTGGTCCTTTAATTTAAAAACATAACTATGTAGTTATATGATTCCCTTGTTTGAATTTTGTAATTGACAACTAAAAGGCCGACCAAAAGTTATAAAAAGTAATTAAGAAGAGAAAGGGTTCCAAAAGGATAAGAAAAGGAAAAGAGGGACAAGAGTGCCTAGGAGGATAGGAGCACCTAGTGCTAGTGTCATGACTGGGTGCTAGTGTCTGAGGCCATAAAAAGATAAAACAATTAAATGTCGATAAAAGTGAAAGATGTATAAAACCAATGAAAATGCAAAAGACCTAGTAAAAGGATAAAGGGAGTTGTTAATTACTAGTTTTCTTTCTTAGGAATCATGTAAATTCTAGCATGCTTTTAGGACCTAGAAATGTACCTAAGTGCATAGATTTTGTGACTACAATTTCCCCCCAATTTATGTTGTTGAGTGAATACTCGATAATATAAAGTAGTAAGAAGATGTGTACCTTGTGATCATATAGAGTGTAGACACAAAATCATGCACTTTGGGTAATTATCTAGTCATGATCACATACTACTATTCATATGACTCCTAAGTAAGAAAATTACTAATTAACCCGTGTATTTGGCCACCTTTCTTTGCTTTTTATTGCTACTTTCAGTCTTGCACCCTTACTTGCTCAGCCTGCCTTTCCATACTTTGAAATTTTTCATTATAGAAACCAACACCCATCTAGGATGCCAGCGTCAGGTGCCCTTGTCCTCTCTGGGTGCCCCTGTCCCCTTTGTACATTACTCACACTTTTTGGGTCATTTCTAGCCATGTGAGCATCTTATATTTTTGGTAGTCAACCTTTTGGGGGTTAATTACGAAATTCAAGTAAAGGAATCATATAAATATAAATGTATGTGATCATAATAAAGGAGAAAGCACTAAGCATTACCTATCACCACCTAAGGTTGCATCCATCAAGGCATCTACGAGCTCCATTGCATCCATCTAACAAAATCACAAGGGACACAAGAGCTAGTTTTCTACATCACACCTCATAGGAGGGAAGTTCATTATATTCCATACACACATTTATTACATTCTACATCACTATTTTCTCATTATCCAAGTGCGACACACATAAGAGAAACCCAGGGCATGATTTCTACACACACACACAAAGCCACATTGGGGCTAAGATGTAGTGCAATGCTCAGTTATAAGTTCACCATTGTGACAAATGAGGAAAATACAACCCCTCATTCTGCATCTTTCTTTTTATGATTTGATGTCTATTTGAGGGTTTTACGTGTTCATTATTCATTGCACGTTTCCAGTGACCTCAAAGATCTTGGTGCGACTAAAGGTGAACACCTTACAACACCTCAGAGGAGGTTTTATGAGCATTTCTGCAAACCTATGCACCCATAAATATATCCAAGGTGCCCACATGCACCCCTATCCCTCTTTAGGTGCCCTAGTCTAGCCCGATCCTCTAGATTTGCCTTTTTTGAGCTCCAGTGTGATAGTCAGTGCTTCATCTTTCCTAGTTTTCCAACTTTGTGCATCCTTTAGATCTCTGTGAATCAGCTAAGGCTTCATACCCTCTCTTTGCAATTAGGGTTTACATATTTATTGCTTATTTTTCTTGTGTATCATTGATGTACTTAATTTTTATTCATTTACTGCTCCTATATCATTCAGATTAAGCTCTTATTTACATTTTAGCTTAATCATAGAGAGTGCAACAAATAACATGTCGAGTTGATAAGTGGAGCGTGAAGAGAGCATAATGTGAAGTGTGGAGACTAAGAAAAGGTAGTGGACCCTAGGGGTGAAGCGTATGCATAGCTTGTACATGTTGTTGTGCTTGCATTTGCTGATGTAGGCTACTTTCTGTTGCGTATTAAGGAAAAACCTGTAAAAGAAGAGAGAGAGTATTCAAAGTCCTGTATATGAAAAATATGAGTAAAACATGTATAAGTATCTAAAAGTGTGAAAGTATGCAAAAATGAAAGTGTGCCCCTGATGTATAAGAGTGCAAAGGATAGAAAGATGTCCTGAAATGTTGCAAAGGGTGAGTTTTTTGGGTGGTCTCATGCTAAGAGCCACTACGAGCGATTTTTTTAGGCTATCTCATGCCAAAAGTGATCTTTTTAGGCAATCTCATGGCAAGTGTGAGTTTTTTGGGAAATCTCATGCAAAATGTGAGTTTTTTGGGCGATCTCACACCAAATGCAAGTTTTTTGGGCGACCAAATGCAAGTTTTTTGGGTGATCTCACACCACAGGAGAATATTTTTGGAGAGAGGTCTAGTTTTTCTCTCCTTCCATGGATTCTTCCTGAATGAGCACCACTGTAGATGGTACGTCCCGATTAGTTTTGTGTTGTTCCGTATGTTCTGTATTGGAACTAATTATAGGAGATAGGGTGCATTATGTAATTAAAGGTAAGTGCCTGCTACTGCAGAACTGTGATGAAGACTATGTTGTACTGAGAAATTACCTATTTCTTCCCCTAAGACATTAGTTCCCGAGGGAGGATACAAACATCAGGTGTTACTGTCTGGGTCTAGGTGCTAGTGTTCCTATTGTATGTGAAGTCTAAGTATGATTCTGGACTATTTCATGATTGTATACATGTGCTATTGTTATACTTTGATGATTTGAACTATATCTCTGAGCTGTTGTACGGTGATTTGTTCACTTAATGTATGCCCCCCCCTCGTTTGGGGTACATGCGATGACTGTAGGAGAATGCGGCCCAAAGTAGAGGACAATAGAATAATATGCACATCTGAATTAGATACTTGTAAGGGGTAGGGGATGTGCATGGTGGTAACCAATACACATGAAAAAAACGTAGGCTAGTAGCAAGTGTTAGTAGTAGCTAACATGCAATAGAAAAAAATGTAACAAGGAAGTGTGAAAACAAGATGAACCACAAAAAGTGGGTTTCAAACATGGGACATCACTCACAATGTCACAAGACAATCAGGGACAAAGTAGCCAAAAGTATCCAATGATCAAACAAGACATAGGGCATAGGCCACAAATAATGAGCATACGACGATAAATAACATGAAGTAAAATGTATCGAATAACCATGGTTGCATATAGTCTTGCAAGGAAAATGGTACACATAAAGCACCCGTTAGCATGTTAGAAAGATAAATACTATTTCAAAGTGTGTATATATCAGTGAAAGGTAAAGTAACAATAGTATTAAAGAATGTAATAATAGAACTTGAAATGTGTAAGAGTAGTAAAGGTAGATGCCCATATGAGCCTCGACAGGACTAGTAAGGGATTTAGTGTCGAGCATCATGCATCGTGTAAGGATCTGTAAGATATCTGTATTCACTTCCAGAGACCAAGTGAACACACACGTGTATATCATAAAGATAATGACATACTAAGAATTTGGCTAGCATAGTAAGAAAAGTGCAACAAGTAAGTAGTATAGGAAAACAAGAGTAAATAAAACCAAGATATGCAAATGTTGTGATGGCATAGTATGCAAGATGTGAATATGAAGGAGCCGCATTTCCCCCAGAAGATGTGTGTGAAATGAGGTTCATTTATAAATGTTCCCTTAGTACTTAAGAATGAACCATAGAATAAGAGTGCATCATCGGGAAATGGGTTTTTTGCATGCGAGTAGATGCTAGAAAAGATATGTCATGAAGCAAAGAGTGTGATGTATGTAATCTGAGGTTCAAGGATGTAGCATCCCTTCAATATTCAAGTGTGAACCATAGTGCGAGAGTAGATCATAGGTTATTAAGACAAATAAATGGCTAAGCATAATAGTGTTCAATATGCATAACATTCAACGGAGTCTTAAGTGGTTTGCCAAGAAGAAAAGTGAGGTGATGTACAACATGTCCTAACTTATTAGTTATTAGATAAGGTTCAAACCAATTGGGTTTGAACTTTCCTTTGACTGCACGCTGACATTAGTATTTTTATTATTTTATTTGAGAACAAGGTCACTGATATTAAATTATCATGAGCGTACTTTATTATTATAAGCCTATGTAATGTGTGCTTAATAAACACAAAGATGCTCCAAGGTTTTTACCCGACTAGAGTATTCTTATTATCAGTGGTGAACAATCAATAATGGATCAATAACCTTGGGTTGTTGCATATGCTACATATTTATATAACAATTTAAGGGTGAGAGTTACAACAATACACGATCATGGTGGGGATTGGTACATGCCATTCCTTCTACCATGTGTAACAATTGAACTTCCTCTTAAATATGCATAGAGATTACACTTCTAGCTCTAATATTTATGCATTGAAATTCCTTGGTGCACCGTAGAACTTAGAAGGTGCCACCTAGTAAGCTACGTAAAACTAGGGAAGCTCTACACGTATGTTGAGAAGAAAATATATTGTGCAAAATACGTAGATGATGCAAGAGTATGCTATGAAGTTAGTATAAGACTAACTGAGGAAATTTTGGCATAAGGGTGCAATATGTATATGATTTTGGGAGACATTAGAGGTTTTACGTAAGGTGCTAATGTGTGAGGTACTGCAAAAAGATCTCAAGTATTTTACATGTGCAAGTTTTACATAGGGTTGAAATGTCAACTAAGAATTTGTGTGTTTTGTATACATTGAGAAGGGAACTCAAAAAAAATAACTTGATGAGATCTAAAGTTATCTGTGAATAAATTGTGCAAGGGCAAAATAAGGAGGGTGTTCTCTTATGTGGCATTGCATAAATAATTATCCCTTTCTTGAAGAGAAAGGGTCCCCATCACATAATTGTTGAGATGTGGAAATTGTACTTGAAGTTGTTGAAAGTTGTACCACTTAGCTTGATCAACATATTTCTTGATCTTGACCACTCCGAAAAGTTGACGTGTACCTTAATACAAGGTTTTTGTGGATGTGTCACTTTGATAACCATGTCCTTATCTTTGGAGTGTAAATGTTCAATTTCTAGATCAAAAGAATGATTCTTTATTATTGGATCAAGAAGTGGAGGGAAGTAAGGATTAATAATTTTCACATTTAAGCATACATACATGCACAAGTGGGGGGGAATCAAGAACAAATGTGTTATCACCAACTATGTGCAAAATGGTTAAACTAGTTTTAATTTTCCTTATGTGTGTACACTCGAGGTAATATTATGTATGCTCTCAACTCACATGTTGTTTGGAGATCTTGGGGATCAAAACTTATCAACACATCCTTTTATTTTCTTTTTAGGAATCTTCTAGCATGGATTTCATCACCATACACTAAGACACACCTCATGTTTGATGGGGTACATAAATTCAAGGAAAACTATAATTTTTGGCTAAACATTGACATGCTTTATCATAAACATAAAGTGAGAGTCTTCCACATCCCAATACCATGGCCTTACATAACATCCTTGTAACACAAACTTGGACCCCATGTACTTAAAGGTATATGTGGGAAACACCTAAAAATCCTTGTCAATCCTAAATTAATACCTATCTATTGCAAACAACTAGTAGTGTAGGGAACACAAAACTCCTAAAGATTACTCACTCCATGCCACGTGAAGTGAGGGTTGGGATATTAATCTATCCGTACTTCACGTGTGGTAGATTTTTTGGATACTAGTCATGTTAAACACCTTTTTTATACTATAGTACGAGCTTTTTACTTGCATTCTTTTATTTGTATGTTGTCGAGACTAGTGTGTTTGTAGAACTCACATTACAATAGAAACCAAAAAGGAATTATTTAAAAAAAAACATGACTTAATATAATGCTATTTGAACCCCTAATCCAACATTAAATTGATCCCATCCATATCCATCCATGTTATCCAACCAAACCACCTTCGAATCCCAAATCCAAATCAATTTTCTTCTAATCCTGATCTAATATTGATTTAATATAGGTAATTCTCCATCCAATCTTAATCCTCATCCAATCTGTAATCCTTTTCAAAATAAATCCTCATCCAAAATCCATCCTAATCCAATCTAAAAGCAACATTCATCGAATCTATAATCATTCCTAATTCATCCAATTCTAAATCATTTATAATCCAACCTCCAACCCAACCCAATCTATTCTTAATCTACATCTAATCCAATGTAATCCTAAAAAAAATCAATTCCAAATCCAAACTCATAATCCTAAGCTATTAATCACTCTAATTGCACTCCAATTGCATCAAAACCAATTTCCAAATCCAAATCAAATCCACTTCTAATCCAATCTAGTCTAGTCTTCATCTAATATAACCTGATTCCATCTAAACCAAATCAAACAATGGCATTCATGACTATATATGCTTCTTCCATAATATGTACCTTTTTCTTCAAACCAATTAGTTATTATCCTCATTTTTTATATTCCTCATATCACCCACGATGTGTAACCCATTTTAACCATCCCATCTTGGGTCCTAATTCTATCCATATTCAAACAATATCTCAACATCTTAACTAGCTATCATCTGACATTTTGATATTCCTTGTCGCCCATAATGGGGAACCCGTTCTAGCTCAACCTTCTTAGGATTCGATCAACCATCTTCATCCATTAACCAACTAGCAAAACTCACATCCCAACCTATACCTAATCAATCCCATCATGAAACTCAAACCTTTTTGAGCCTCATTAATTAATTTTGCCCCAGATGGACCCCGAGTCACCCAAACTATGTCTTCCCTCATTAAAAATCCATTTGGAAATCCAAAATCACCTAATAAAAAATCCAATACAACCCCTATGTCATGATCAAATCCACAAGAATCCCTTATCTCATCAACACATTAAATAAACATTCTAAGTGATAGCAAAACCAAACTATCTCAAAATCTAATCCTAATATTTCCCCCTTGAGCCATCCCAAATCTAGCAATCCTACAATCATAGTCTGACCCCTGAGTCATCTCAATCTAACAATATCAATCCTCAATTCCTCTTCGATCCCCTGGAACACCTCAACCAAGCCTTATCCTATCCTCATCAATCCTCACAAGGACCATCATTTACATCCACTTTGAATGATTAACAAGCGAAAGATTGTTCCAAGATATCTTTCAAAGCACTATGAAGTTCCTTCCTACGAAAATAATAATGTCAAAACCACCTGATCATCATATCCATCATAAAACAACTTTATGAATCCCAAACACTTGTTGGACCCCATTCCTTTAAGTCAATCAATCTATCATTGACCTAACATGGACCTCCTCTTATACCCCCATCATCCCATTTCCCTTTACATATCGAAACTTATAAGTCTATCCTTTGGTCCATCTCCTATCCTCCAATCACCCAATCATCCCTTGCATATCAAAACCTATAAATCCTCTTCAATACTTGGATCGAAACCCTATCCTTTCATCACCCAATAGTCCCTCACATATCACATCCCTAAATCACAATCTATCCTTGGGCCACCTTGTACTCACCCATTGCAATCTATCCACCTCCTACTTGTCATCACAATCTATCCTCAGGCCACCTCTTATACGTTCATCATATCATCCCTCTTCATCCACCAAAGTATTCCCCACATCAATATAAAGAAAACTAAGGGACTTGTAGACAACACAATGCAAAATTCCTCCCATGAGGCTACACATCCTCCCTCTCCTAGAAATTTTGGCAATCCCTCCATCAACAAAAAGCATGAATAAATTTCATATCATCATGGCATGACTATTTTTGTCAAATCTGGACTTCCTTGTTGATGAGACACATTGAAAGATCCAAACATTCACAATGCCCTAATAACAACTTAGCCTCCATGATTTCAAAGCTAGAGATATCCAATCACAAATCGAATATGCCAAAACATGCACTACAAAGGAAAAGGAAGTCAAGATCTCCATGAGCAATAGATCCTAGAGCCCATTCACATGCGTGTAAAATCAAGAACATCATGGAATTGGCCATAAACCATTGGCGATCACTATGTGGATGTTAGTGATACTTCAAAATTTCTGAGGAAGCCTCTTCCCATATCGAAACTAGGATCTTTTCATAGTCTCTACAACAAACATGTCGATACCAAAAATCCTTTCATCAACACCACCATCTTCCTCTAACAATCCTATTCATCAATCCTTGAACATCCATTTCCTACCCACATTTCTATAGGACCAACAGAATCACACATCATTTGATCCTTTTTAAAATGATGAAGCTATGACAAAGTTCATGGGCAGCAAGATGGCATATCCCATCAGGGGATCAAGGCTTCAACATCAACCTTGACACATTAGCTTATGTGAAGAAAAAATAGAGTTTATTCATCAAAAGAGATTCAAAAATCAAAGAAACTCCAAGAAGCAAAACAAATCCAACAACTAAAAATCCACAAATCAAATGCGATTCAAAAGTTAAAAAAATATAAAAGTCAATTATGGTGAAAAGTGCAAAAATACATCCCCTAGTGAAAACCTCTTTAAGGTGTTATTGCACGCCAAATATCAAAATGTCAAAAATCCACAACCAAGAACCAAACATCAAAATCAAAATCCCAGATATCAACGTAAGTTTATGGACAAGCAACTCAAGCTCCCCCCTACACCAACAATAATCATAGGACAAATCTAATCACTCATGTGGAGTACAATATCACTAGGACCATCGAGCTTGGAGCCAATATCACTCCATTGAGAAGTAATGTAAATCTTGATTTCCCTCATCAAAGAGATCACAAACATCATTGTTGGTCCTATGACAAGGTGTGACACCATTGGTCCCAATCCTAAATCCCCTCAAAATCCTACCATCCCTCCAAATCCTCCATGCCATCAACAAAATCCCTCATCCAACACGCCTCCCATCTTACTCACCTTGGTATCACCCTCTCTTATAAGGGCTATATGACAAGTACCCTGTCAAGATTTATAGAAGACACCAATTTTTTAATCATCATGAAGTCATCAAAGACATCCTTGGAGTAAAATACTTAAAGATGCATGCACTTCCAAAACAGAGAGGTGAAAACATTTCGTATGGTACCTTGGGGAAGTATCATGATGGAAACTAATTAGCTAGCATCATATATATAATCAGTTATCTACAAGTACCTCACAACAGTTGGGGGCACCATCCACTTTATCCATTCTCGATGATAACCTAAATCATCCTACTGTCATCGATTCCATCCCTTCATCCATAACATTCTAAACATCCTTCATAGATCATCCTACCCTACTACTAGGGGCAGATCAACTTCTTATCTCTTGCATATCATCCCCATCCTAAATTATCTCTGTCCAGCATCCTAAACATCCTTATCATCACCATCATGCCTCTCATATTCGGTCAACTTCCCATTTTGGCCTTTTTTAAAGATGTTGAGGCAAATATTGGGACCTATTTTGGGAAACATTTTGGTATATCCTCTTTAATGTGCCATCAAAATAATACTTAGATAATAGGGAACCCATTCGTATACAACATGCTCCTTACAAAATCCCTCATACATCCTTCCTCCATTTCTATTCTGTTGGAAGCACAATAGACTGAGACTGGGGGGTGAATCAGTCCATCAGAATTTTCATTTCATTTACCATTACTTACATTCATCATTTCATTCATTCAATTAACATCCTTAACCATATGAGCCCATTAGGTGTGTATTAAGAATTCACAAGTACATGAAACAAAGAAAAAAGACATTTGAACACCATATATGAGTTGAAAAACCTCATGGAGAAGAAAACTCATTGAAAATATGCTTATATTACTCAAAGAAAAGAGATTTAGTGATGCACAAACATCACAAGGGTCACCAACCCCTAGTTTAGTAGAGCAACAACTCTACAAGAAGCACCAACCCCTAATTTAGTGAAACACCCACTCCACAAGGAGGTTACAAGCCCTTAAGATGATTAAGCACAAATTAAACGATATGAAGATGAAGATATATAATTTTATTTTCTACCACAACTGATGGAGATCACTAATTCAGCTCACATACCTTCAAACACTCTTCAAACCCTCATTCATGTAGCTTGTTCTTTCTCACATTTTCATCACTTGTCTTTGCTTCAAAATATTGAAAAAATTCTCTTAAATTCCTCAAAATTTTACACACTCTTTGATATCTGAATATATTCCTTCATACCTATTTTAATCACACAATTGGGTTACACTTTTCCCTCTCTCTTAGCTAGCTCAAAGTTGAACTCAAATATTCACTTTATACCATTCTAAAATCATAAACATGAGTCAAGTAAGTCCTAATCCTTTATCTCAACCAATACAACTAAAAAAAATCCCAATAGATTCATTAAAACATTCATAATGGACCCATGTAGGTCGGTCATGCTCAAATGAACTAGAGAAGCTAAAAAACAACTAAAAACCTCGTCAACTGGATGACTAAAAACCACAAACCTCATAACCATGATTATTAAAGATCCCAAATTTATCACACATGTCAAGTACGACATAATAAAATCATCCATAGTTTTAAATTATCTTAAACTAATCAAATTTATCACAACTCACTCAAGAAGGCTCATATCCTTTACTAAACCATTGTTTCCAAGAACCAGTCTTCACCTTTGGGCCTCTAGAACACCCAATAACATCTTAACTATGGCATGTAACTACTTATTGGAATCCCCCTGACCTTTATATCACATTCATTATTTTTATAGCTCATGAAACATCCATACATGCAAACCACACCAACTTTCCTTTTCACCAAAATGATCTGCCCAGAAAGAATTTTTATAAACTCAACTAGTTTGCACCCTTCCTGTCACTTTCAAGACCTCAAAAGGCCTTAAATAGGAAAATTTTTCATCCTGATTCACTCTCCAACTAATAGAAAGCATCAACCAATCCAAAACATGCATCATCTACCTCAACCTTTCAGTCTGATAAATCCTCTCTTGAGAAACAAGAAGCCTTATTCTTCACAAATTGAGATGGTTCACCTATCAAAATTCATCATCAAGAAATAAAAATTATACATTTTATCACCGAATTACAACACCCTCAGATTTTCTTACAAGTGATTTTTAGCTATTAATTTAATTAGGAAACATGGAATTATCTCAAGGTGTGAGACCTTGCAATTTGAGATAAATCTCTAGAGAAGGCTAGTTCCTCCTCCTAATCTAATGCAACAACTACTCCTAATGAAGGTAAAATCTACTATCTACTCCTAACCTATAATTTCCAAGAGACTAGGGAGAGAGAGAGATCATAAAAATGAACAAATCCTACACTAAAGAGGTGATAACACCAAGAGAAGGGTGTGCAATATCTTGCTTGAGGGAGAATGGGAGTGGTGAATGTAACAAGGGAAGGCCATAATGCTATGACACAAAATCAAGCTTCATTCACCACCAAAAAAACTTTATCTGTAAATGAGGGAGAACATGCAAAAAATAGAACAATAGCAAATGAGAGGCAAATGAATGCAAGAAAAATGAGAAAGGGTTGAGGAAACACCACAATGCACAATTTTATTGCTCCATGAAGTTGCAAAGTACATTACATTTGAAAAATAGAGACACCATTACATTTTTAGAGTCTATGTGAAGGCTTGCTGCTCAAATAATTTGAGAAAAAAAATTGGCAGAGTTTCCCCTATGCCCATAATATCTCTCCCTCAAAATGAGAAGTTTTTACAATATATAGAAGAATGTGGGAGAGAGAGAGAGAGAATGGAAACTTGAAATTCTTCTCCCACCAATAAACAAGATACATTAAATTTCTAAAAAGGGGCATGTTCCATTCCTATCAAGGTCATTCCTTCATGATGTCTTGTTTGCTAGAGAAGAAATGAACGCCATACTTCATTAATTCTGGTGGTTAGGATGCCTGGAACTACACTTTTTGGAGATGAGTAAATTTTCATATTTTTAACCCAACTAACCTTAAAAAAATAATATTGTAGGTTTCCAAGGTGTAGAGGATGTCGATACCTTTCTCAACAATATAAAGTTTGTCAAATTTCGAGCACTGGGTCAAAAGTTATGCCTATTTGAAAATTTGCATTAATTCGCACAAGAGATGGTGAAAATGCAAAAGTGTAAAAAATCTCCCAAGGCCTGACATTGCAAACTGTGAAAAAATCACCCAGGTCTGAAACTACAAACTGCTAGAAAACTCCCAAAGAACGACAGTGCAAAAGTGTAAAAAAGCTCCCAAAGCCCGACAGTGCAAAAGTGCGAAAAAACTCCTAAGGCCGAAAATTTGAAAAACATAAAGAATTAAAAGGATTTATTTATATTTTCAGAAAGAGGGAGAAATTTCCTATCTGGTGAATATGCTTTTGGGGATCCTCAAGTACTTAAAAAATATTAGATTTGAAGCACTAAAGGGTGGAAATGGTGTTAGTTGACTAAAATAAAGTGTGAGCTTATTTTGGACAATAATACCATTAAAAAACCCTTTGAATCCTCTTTCCAGGACATCTCACATTTCCTTCCAAATCCAAGTAGAAGGCCTTCAACCAGGTCCATCTTTAAACACTACTCCAAAAACTACCTTAAGGACCAATCTTCATAAATAGGGCACACTTTTCCATCTATAAGCTTAGCAATGATCTAAAACCATCATGTACATTATGTAAAACTCCATATTAAAAACAATGTTAATTTATTTCCCAAATCCTTTGGAAAAATTAGTCCCAAACAAAACTTATTCATAAAATTTCTTGTTTGAGTGGGGTCCACTCATCACCACATGCTCTATCTTACCTTTATGAAAATATGGAGGAGTATTCTACAACATCTAATCATCATACTAGCAACAACAATAAATTCTAGGAACTTACAATCAATATCTATCCTGCTGCATTTGAGCTAGGGTTTCAAACACATTAAAAGTTGTTTACCTTCTTAACATTCATTCATAATGTGACCATTAAACTGATCCATTGTTTTTTGTGAAATCTTCTTAAATAAATGGGAAAGTATCCCTTAAAGCCACAAGATCCCATGCAAATCACACAATTCATGGTGAGCATCACAAGTTACAATTTGAGTTGGAAAACACATTCTCTTGGACCTTGTTTCACCTAAAACATCATATGTTGCAAAAAAATATTTATAATGACTTCAAAATTTTCTCACACATCTAATAAAACCCTTTGTACAATCTCCAATCATCATCATAGCTCAAATATGTCTCCATATTCTCAACCCATCTCATTTGCATGACTAGCCCTTGGGTTTTACATTGTTTAGGCTAGGGTCAACTTAACCAACACTATAAATCATCAATAATTCTCCCCAAAAGGCCCTAACATACATGAAAAATAATGTCTCACATCCCTACATGCCTCCATGAGCTCATATGGCTCAATGCCTCCTCATTTGGTCTCTAGGCACCTAGACTAGGTCTAGATGAGCACCTGTAACTAGATATTCAACCTATACATGAACTCTGAAACTCATGTGAGTGCCTAAACACTCTCCCAAAATTCTCTCCATGCCATTAACATTATCCTCAATCCATAAAGAAACTCAAACCAACATGACACATCATCTAGGCTAGTTAGGTCACCTGACTAGGCTTGCTAAACCAAGCCAATCTCAATGGATCAACTCATGCCATCATTAAAACATATGAAATTCCATGTCATCATCATAATAAGCATGATATTACACTTCTCTAACATCCCCTTTGTCATTAATTAACTTTTACATCAATGACAATACTTAGAACTCAACATGCCAACAATATGCCCCTTTGTCATTGATGGAAAACCATCTAATCTTCTCCCCCTTTTTACATTAATGAAAAAGTGCATACATGAACCTCATAATATTCATCTTTATTAGGTTCATAGGGTAATCTCTTGGTTGTAAAAATCAACCAAAGTCATAAAATTAGCTCACAAAATTGTTTTTATTCATTTTGACCTATTTTGACCACCTTGCATAGCTTGAAACCACTGTAGCAAACCTTGATTAGATGAAAAACACTAAATAACATGCCAAAAATCCTCTCCCAGGGATAATAATATCATGATTACTCTCTCTTGGCCCATCTTCACTTGAGAAAGCTCAAACTAGTCTTGACATTACATATCTTGACTTCATACATGCTTGAGGACTTAAATCCTTAATTTGAATCTTTAGTACATTTTGAACCAACTTTGCATTGATCTAGGATCTCATTCACACCATAAATCAACTTCTTATGAATCCCCATAGACCGAGAATATCATCTTCTGATTGAAAACACAAAATTTGAGCTCATTACCTTGTTATCATGTCTTGAGAATGGATCAACTACTTCATCACAATCCTGAAGCATTGTTTCAGTGATTTTGATCTTCTTTGCATCACATCATACCAATATAGGCTAGTAACATGCTTTCCTATGAATTATACTTTTTAATCACATCTTTAATCATCAATAATTGTGCCTTTCCTCTCCTTTTTGTCATCTAAACTTTGGGTAAGATTGCCAAATAGGATTCCATAATTTTTTTTACATTAATCCATGCCTTTCTTGCTAACAAAACCTTCATGACATATTAAAACCACCTTCTTGAAGATCAGGAGTGGCTCCAATGTCTTAGAAAAACATCTTAGGCATGTAGTATGTCATTTTGCATCTATACAGTCCTTTGACATAACTCACTGTCTATTCAAAATGCAAATAATCATAATATTATCTTGCAAACATATCAATCATCATATTTTCCTACTATATATCCTTAATGAATTTGACATTTGATCAATCCCACAATAGGATCCCCTGTCACAAGAGTCACCTTTAGATCTGTAACTATTCATTTTCTCTCTTGCACAGTCTCTGTACCCTGCAAACACATTTCCTTGTTCTTGATCCTAAAAACAACCTTCTTGCACTACTTCAAGATGAATTAAAAAACTAAGGGATTCTCAATCATAATGTCTTCAAGGGCTAATTGTTCATGTCAACATTCTTTATACCTATAGCATTTGTAGGATACTTTCACAATCCACCATAATCTGACATAGAACTTCATAACATTCTAAACTTGACCGCCCTTAACAACTTGTTAGATGGTCATCCATCATTCTCTTCCTTCATATGATCTCATATACATGTAATATACTATTTTAGTCCTTCACATACCTCTATATCACTTTTTCAACCATTTCTTAAGCATACAAACCTATATATTTCCCTGTTTTCACCATAATGCATTTGTTGGAGTCTTATAAAACCTCCCCCTGATATCAATAATTCCATATATATATATTAATCTCACCCTTCATACACTTGTAAACCATTAATCAATTCAACCAATAACAAGTGTTAGCATAATCACTTTGCAAAACACAAGAATTTTCCAATTCAACCATATTCCTAAAATCTTGATTCTTGCTCACAACACACACATTCACTCAACAATTTATACCAAAGGAAATAAAATGATTTCAACATGTTTATATCCCTTAGACAATCATGATTAGTCACTTCCCAAGTTTTAAAAACATCAGCTTCTCATTTTTTCCTTGTAGTCCTCACAAATTGCTACTAGCCTTGATTAGAGGGTTTTTCATGCATATCTTTCACTATAAGAAGTTTTCAGAAAAAATATGAGCACATTAGGATACCCATTTGGACCTTTTATCTATGTGATGAATTTCAACCTTCTTGATTTAAGGAAAGAAGCTTCAAATCTTCACTGTCTCATATATAATTAGGTCTTCAAGAGCGTTCCTAAGTCAAATATGAGAATTGCCAAAAATTCCCATCATTTGAAGTCTTCTTATGGCTTAATTCCTTTTGAATATTGATGAAGGTCTAATATGGATAATTTGTTCCAAACCTTAGCCTTCTATTCCTCCATTAAGTCCATGTATCCTTCTTGAAACCATTATGAGCATGACTCAATGACACTTAAACCAGTATGTAGGATTCACCCAACTCTTGACAAACTTTTGATACTCCTTGGACACAAACATGACCCAGACCTCTTGAGGACTGATAAGGCCTTAAACTCATACAAGATAATATGAAAAAACTCAGTTCTATACTTGATTAAAGCTTTATTTACACAGGCTAGCCATACCTTTAAATGACAAAGACATACTTAACCAATGACAATAATGAAAAACTCTTAATGACTTATAAGACTCAGCCTAACCATTTAATTCACTTTCGAGACCTAGGATCAACACCTTGAAGATGAATTCATGCTTCAAACTACGACACGGGCCATTTTAATCACCCCAAACCATGAGATGACCACATAGACCTAATACTTAAGCTACAAGAGAACTTTATGCTGACTCCAATCAATTGAGACTTATACAATGATATATTTGGACATCGTAGAACTTACGTATATCACATCATTTCCTTGAACCTTTATAATGATCTTGAAATTATTTTTAGTGATCCTTTTAGATGAATCTCAGAAATGTCACAGCTCAAATTTCTTTGATGAGTATATAGACTCTAAGACAACACAAACATATGTAATGATATAAACCCTTACCTTTTAACCTTATAAAACCTCTTCAGAGCACATACACAACCATCTCTTTGAATTTTTTCAGTTGTTGACCTTCTTCTATTAGAATAGGGTATTGATACTATCTTTTACATTCAAGACTCTTCAACTACAACTTTTGATCACATGATAGTTGTAATAAAAACAACTATATAGACTCCAATTTCTGAGCACTTTGACAAACCAACATCATCTAGTTACAATCCAACCTCATGATAGGGACTATTTTGATAGGGAATAACTACTTTGGACTGAAAATTAAGACACAACGGACTCAACTCATGAACTTAGACCACATGCACAAGTGAAGACCATCTCCTTTTGATGATAAACACACCAAGACCAAGCAAAAACCTTTCAAGGAAAACATATTCAAAGATACAAATTATTAGGATAGTAGGACCATCAACAACAACTTGAAATTTATTGTCATCATACAAACACCTCGTATCAAATTTTTCTTATCTTGACTCATGACAAAGAAATTTTTGAATACATAGATGAGGACCACAACTAAATTTACTATTTGATGCTTCAAAAGTTCATATACCTATCTCCCTTTAGATGAAGTGACAACTTCATTTTTCATATCAAAACCATACCATATGAACCTCATTTCTTATGAAAGCGGAGTAAAGAAAGTCAAAGACCAGAGATACAAGATTGTAACACTATTTCAAACTTATAGGACACAAACATAATTTATCCATGGCTTAAAGACACAATACTCATACCTCAGCACATCAGAAACCTATCAAAAAAACTCATAAAATCAAAAACTCATATCATAGTCATGAAACATACCTTATCACTTTTTAGGTGTCCCAAAAACCTAGTTTCTTCATTTTCTCATGAAGTGGAGAGTGAAATGTAGTCAGGAACATACAATATTATTCATTATTTGCTTCTTCTACTAAGGCAAACATGCTTTCTTGATTTTATTTGGGCTTTTTGACTTTGTTTTCCATCTTGATAACACTAGAACCCTTTTTGACGTACTTTATGTGATCAGTTTTGAGCACCTCTGATTTTGGAGTATCCTTCATAGCTTTCTTTGAATCTTTAACTCTCATATTCAGAGAATTATATCTCTTGACCTCATCTATGGGACTAGTATCCATCTTCAACACTCTTCCATTTTTCCCATTAATCGCTTAAAACGTGATAATAACTCTTGGAGTTCCACCTTGGCGACAAAACCTAGACGTGTGTCCTTGTTTGTGACACTTAAACACACACACCACCATTCTTATTTCCTCTTGACTCATATACACTTAGATTACAACCACATTCCTTATCTCTATGGCCATACTCACAACATGAGTAGCATTCACCTTTAAAGTAGCTTTCATTATTCCTAGATGACCTTCTTTTGCAATCTCTAGCCCTATGAACAAAATCATGAAAAATATAGCAATACCAATTTAAGGAAGCACCATACCTATCTAAATTAGGTTTTCTAATAGAATTAGACCTTCTTATATTAGTCTTCTTGGTCACCTTGATATCTGATTGAGTGTTTGGTCCAACTCATTTATCATTCTCCATTTGTTTCCCTTTGAAACCTAGGCCTATCTTGTCATTAACATCTCTTTGAATTTTTAGAATCCAATCAATACCTTTAGATGTGTTCTCTAGCCTCTTATACATATTCAACCTATAATATGAACCTTCTAAATTATATTTTAGGGATTTAGAATTTTCTTCATACACAAAACAAGCTTCTTATTTATCCCTTAGGGCTTTAGATACTCTTTCAACTTGTGATTCTGAACCCTTGATAGCTTGACCATACTCTTTCTCCATGAAATTTATCTAATATTATAGACTATTAATCAAATACTATGAAACTTCATATTCAATCCTTAATGCAGTCTCAACATCTAAATACTTACAAATTGCTTGTGCTCCAAGAGGATCTCCTTCAAGTGGTCAAAATTTATTCTCAAGGACTTCCTCTGCTACCAATTATTGGAAGCATAATGGAATGAGAAGGGGGGTGAATCAGTCCATAAAAAATTTCATTTAATTTACCATTACTTACATTATTCATTTCATCCATTCAATTAACATCCATAACCATATAAGCACATTAGGTGTGTATTAAACATTCAAAAGTACATAAAACAAATAAGAAGACACATGAACACCACATATAAGTGGGAAACCATCAGGAGGAAGAAAAAACAATTAAAATCTTCCTATATTACTCAAAACAAAGAGATTTAGTGAAGCACCAACTTCACAAGGAGCATCAACCCCTATTTTAGTAGAGCACCAACCCTACGAGGAGCACTAACCCCTAATTTAGTGAAGCACACACTCCAAAAGGAGGATACAAACCCTTAATATGATAAAGCACAAACTAAACCATCTGAAGATGAAGGCATCTAAAACTTTTTTCCACCATGACTGATGGAGATCACTAATTTAACTCACACACATTCAAACACTCTTCAAACCCTTATTCACCTAGCTCACTCTTTCTCACACTTTCATCACTTGTTTTGGATTCAAAATCTTTCACAAATACTCTTTAATATTCCTCATAATTTTTCAAACTATCTCCAATCTAAATAGATTCATTCATACCTGTTTCAATCACACACTTGGGTCATACTTTTTCCCTCTCTCTTAACCAACTCAAATTTGAACTCAACCGTGCAATTTATACCCTTCTCAACTCACAGACATGAAACAAGTCGGTCCAGTTCCTTTATATCAACCAATAAAAATTAAAAAAATATCAATATATTCATTAAAACATTTATAATGGACCCATGTAGGTTGGCCATGCTCAAATGCACTAGATAAGCTTAAAAACAACTCAAAATCCCATCACTTAGATGACTAAAACCACAAACCTCATAACCATGATTATTAAAGATCAAAAATTTCTCACACATTTAAAATATGACATAACAACATCACCCATGGTATTTAATTATCTTTAACAAATAGTATTTATCGAACTCACTCAAGAAGGCTCACATCCTTCACCAAACAAATATTTCTGGAACCAGTCTTCACCTTTGGGCCTCTAGAACACCCAAGAACATATAAAATAATGAATGTAACCACTTATTATAATCCCATTTACCTTTATATTACATCATGCTTGCTAGAGATCATGAAACATCCATACATGAAAATCACACCAACTTTCCTCTTCACTAAACTAAGCTTCCCAAAAATAAGTTTTAGAAACTCAACTTATTTGAAAACTTGATTTCACTTTCAATACCTCCAAATGCCTTAAATATGAAAAAATTTCATCCCTCTTCACTCTCCAATTGATATAATTCATAAACCAATCCAAAACATGCATCATCTACCTTAACCTTTCAGCGTGAGCAATCCTGTCCTAAGAAAAAAGAAACCTTATTCTTTAAAAATTTAGTTGGCTCACCTATCAAACATCATAATCAAGACAAACAAATTATACCATTGGAAATCCCTCTGAATAATATTTCTATAACATCTCAAATTTCCTTCCAAATCTAAGTGGAAGGCCTTTAACCAGGTCTATCTTTGAAACTACTTTAGAACTTCTCTAAAATTGCCTTAAGACTCGTCTTCATAAATAGGGTACAATTTTCCCTCGGGAATATTAAACATGATCTAAAAAAATCATGGACATCAATTGAAACTCCCATGATAAAAATAATGTCAATTTATTTCACAACTCTTTTGGAAAACTTTGTCCCAAAACTAAATTTCTTCAAAAACTTACCTGTTTGAGTGGGGTCCACTCATCATCACATGCTCTATCTTACCTTTCTAGGAATATGGATGAGTATTATACAAAATTCAATCATCATACTAGCAATAATAATCAATTCTGGGAACTTAGAATCAATATCTCTACTACAACTTTTGAGCTAGGGTTTCAAACACACAAAAAGTTATTTTCCTTCTTAACATTCGTTTATAAAAATGTGACGATGAAACCACTCCGTAATTTTTGTGAAATATTCTTGACTCAATGGAAAATATAACCTGAAAGACATAGGTCTCATGCAAATCACACAATTCATGGTGAGCATCATAATTTGCAACTTGAGCTAGAAAACACCTTCTCTTGGACCTTGTTTCACCTAAAACATCATATCTTGCAAAATGTTATTCAGAATGACCTAATATTTTTCTCACAAATATAGGACATCCATGTGTACCATATAAAATAATCATCATATCTCAAATAGGTCTCCATATTCTCAACCCATCTCATTTGCATGACTAGCCCTTGGGGTTTTTCCTGGTTTAGGAAAGTGTCAACTGAACCAACACTATAAATCATCAAGAAATTTCTCCAAAAGGACCTAAAATACCTAAAACAACATGTATCACATCCCTACATGAATCCATGATCTCACATGGCTCAATACCTCCTCATTTGGTCTCCAGGAAACTAGACTAGGTTTAGATGAGCACCTACAAATGGGTCTTCAACCTGTACCTGCAATTTGAAACTCATGTGAGTTACTAAAAATTCTATCAACATGATATCCATGCCACTACCATTCTCCTCAAGCCACCAAATAACTCAAACCAACATTCTCCGTCACCTAGACTAGCTAGGTCACCTGACTAGGATTGTTAGACCAAACCAATCTCAATGGATAAACTTATGCCATCATTAAACCATATGAATCTGCATGTCATCACATACTAATAATGCTATGATATTTCTTCAAAATTATCTTTGTCATTAATGAAATTTTACATCAATGACAACACCTAGAACTCAACATGCCAACACATCCTAAATCCATCCTATCCTATCCTATCCTATCATGCATCCCTTGAACCCATCCTATCATATTATATCCTCACTCATATTATGTCGAATCCATTCATCTATCCAATCCATGAAAAAATTGTTGCTTTTAGGAAAAATTCAAGTCCTATGATGCATCCCTCAAACCCATTCTATCATATACCATCCTAATTCATCCTAAACATCCCTCAACTATCCTATCCTAAATATTTTTAGCCTTTTTATCCTATACCTTCTACCCTATCTCGAATATTTTCAGGTATCTTATCCTAAATCATATCTATGCCCCTTTCATCAACTATCATTGTTATCCATGACGATAGAACATTTTTTCTCCCTTTATGGTTTTTCCTTTTCCCACCATCTAAAATAAAATAAATATCCTAAAAAATAATAAAAAACAAAATAATATTTAAAAAACTAAACATTCAAATTGATTTGTCTTGTCCTAAATCCAATTAAAAATACTTATCCTGAAACAAACCAAGTAGTGACACTTTTCCTAGGATACATCATTCCCTTTGCAAGCATTCTTTCTTGGGGAAAATCAATCATTTAACCTCATCATCAATCACTAAACATGGATCTTTAATTGAACAAGGGACATCATCATTACTTTTGTGTGTTTTTGTTTCGATAGTTCATTCATTTGCTTATTTATCTTGGTATTTTTTATTTTTTTGTTTCACTATCTATCTCATGATATGAGGATGGTTGTGAATATTTCATTTTTGAGCTTGTTCAAATATATGTGGATAGTTGTGTATATTTTCATTTTTGAGTCATTTTAGGTTATATGGAAATCATGTCATTATGGTTTTTCTATATCATGGTGAACCATTCTCTATATCATAATAATAAGGTTGCTAATAATGAAAATAGTGTGAAATGTCTGAAACATGGAGGTAAAATTAACCCCCATCATAATCATCCTCTCTCATCATCTCCCACCATCAATTTTCAATAAACTAATTTATCAACAATATAACAACCAACCTTCATCTAAGTTAACCATCTCCCTCTCTATTGTAAATCATTTATCCAACATAACTACATATATTCCTCCAAATATCCAATATCTCCACAATATCTCCCTCCTCACCACCTAAGAGGAGCATCCTATCACCCCATTATCTTTCATTATTTCTATCCCTCAATCATTGATGTTTTAATCACATCCTCATCACAATAATCATCCTCTAGTACCAGTTATCTCCTAAATCATGCTTGTATCCTTTTCAACAATGATTAATTAAATAAAATCCAATTCAAACCAATTATCTAAAAAATTATCCAATCTTCTATCAAATCAATTATTCCATCCACATTTTACTTCCCCTTTCATATATTGTTGATTAGGGCACATCCAGGTTCATAACTTTATCAATATTTCTCCTTTGCATACATCATTTCTTGGGGCATTATCAATTTATTAATAGATCGATCACTACTCAATGAAGTCAAACATCTAAACCATATCATTTACTATATCCTATCCCAATTTCATCGCATTTCATCTAATACAGTCACATGTTATCTCCTTATCAAGAGACCATATGTGTCTTTCATCCCAACATGCTCTCTCAAGTGGGCATCACCCTTCGATCCCACTAGCTTACCTGATATTTTATTCTATATTTTCTTAAAATCCATTTCTTCCTCTAATCGTAATGACCTTTTAAAGAGGAGGGAAATATATACACCTAAAATTTGACACTAGTTTAACACTAATTCAACACCCCTAATTTCCTAACATCAACCCCCCTCATCAATTAATCCATATTACGAATTATAACTTCATCAAATCCAACCCTATAAAATCCCACATACCCCCTTCCTCATGATTAATTTCTCTAATCACATCATCTCATATTTTAGGAATTCAAAAATCCTAGCTACCTACCTCTGCATACCCTCCTACCATGTCCTATATTTCCTCCAACTAATATCTCATCCAATCAACATTGACATAATCTTGTAGATGGATATGGTTGGTTCATGATCTATTGCAATATCTATATGTCAGTTAATCCCACCCAATTCACTGTAGTAGATATGTTGATTTATCCCACACAATTCACTATGTCGTAACTTCTGGCAAGCTACGTGTTCGGTGCATGGATGCAAAACTGCCGCTCCAAGAAACCTTTCGGCCATCCAACAACCTATACCACTAGTCACTACTCCCATAAAGGATAGTAAGTGATCCCCAAAACTCAGAGCGGTGGAGGATGAATGAAATTTTATGTGAAAGCTAGCTAACAGGGGGTATTCATATATATAGGGACATAGTAATGGAAGATGTAATAGCTAGAATAGGATTCTTCCTAGATGGAGCACCCAAATCTGATATATATTTGACATGGGTTCACCATAATGCTGGGACTATGGAAGATCTTTTTCGTGAGGTATCCATCTCTAATACCTTCATCTTCTACCACCTTAGATGATTTAAAATTGTTAAAATACCTCCCATCTATAGAACCTACCTCATCTAAATAAATCTGAACCATTGATATAAATCCATCATAAATTCATCCTAGCCATCCATTCCTCCACATGGCTTATATAAATTAAGTCACATACTCTATGCAAACCATAAATGAAATTATAATCATACCAATATATTACCACCTTGATAATTAACTAATATACTGAAGCCATCATTCTTCATCAATCAATCATAAAGATTTCAAGTGGAGGTTCTACCAAAATTCAAGGGCAAAATCCATTTTAAATAAACCAACATCAATCAATCATCTTGAGAAAATCCAACACCTCACAATGGATTTGTCTTTTGGTAAGTAAAAGGTTATATTTTCTATCCCTTATCCTCTTAATCAAATATTTGTATTTGAGTTAGAGTAGAGAGATTTGGTATTGCACTCATGGTTTTCTAGTTTATGCTCTACTTTTCTTGTACACATGCACAAATTTTCTTCTTCTCCTTGTGAATTATCCTTCCATGGGATTTTCTCCATGAGTTTTGGCTCATAGAGTCTTTTGAATTCCATATCTTCCTCACTATTTACACCTATGTATTTTCCTTTTCTATCTCCTACCCTTTGACATAATTTCACCACCTTTAATAGAGTCTATGATTATGGTTGTTGTTGGCATGTAAATTTTCCATACATTTTACTTGATAAGCCTATTGAATTTTTTTCCTCTTTTTGCCAAACTTGTCAAAATTGATCAAAATTTTCAAACTATGACGAGGAAAATGAAACTGAAAATATTGAAGTTTAGGATGTTGACAATTCTAAGAAAATATGAAAAAACTGGTAATGTCTTATGCATTTTTTAATAAAAATATTTAAATTCATTTTTGACTTTGTGATTTGAAATTGGTACCCAAAAAATTGCTTATCCAAAACATCACTCTTATGCAATGACGGGCCGTATACTTTGAACCACTTTCAAGCGATTATCTAATCTAGGGGCGGGGGAGGGCCTATATCTATTCCAGGGGTGGAGGAATGCCCCTGCTCCATATATCTTATCTTAGAGTTGTATATAGGGGCCCTCGACCATCCATAGAAGAGGGTGGGGAGCGGTGGGCAGGGGCATTTCCCCTCTTGCCTTCTGTTTTCCACATCTACGAGACAGCCAATTTATCTAAAGAATAATTTAGATCATTCATTTTTATGCAAACACACCTTTTCTTCTTAAATGAAAAATAAGGTTTACAAACATGCAAAGAATCGAATCTTAGGTATTGTGTGTATGTTTGACTCTTCCAAGCATTTCTTACAAAACATGCCCACAAATTTATCTGTTATATATTTAAAAGATAGTTTTCCCTTGCAGCTTTTTATTTCGTTTCTTATGGTCAAGCCTTCTTAATGAGCTTTGCAGGTTGACTTCTAGCATTGAGTCGCATATCCAAAATTTTGAATGTTGCGCTTCAACAAATTGTGTTCTTAATCCAGACTAGTCATATTTTCACATGACAAACTTTGAATGTTGCTTTTACATGACATTTTTTGAGAAGAAACCTGGTCAATAAAAAATAATTTTTCAGCACTAATGATATTCACGTCTATTCAAGCTTGAGGTCCACAAAACTTTCAACGTATTTAATGCTTCCATATTTTCACATCAGGATGGGCTGGGCCCTATTTGCATTGCCACTCCATATTATTTTTTTGTTTAAATAGTAGCCATATTGTAGTAGTGGGACTTCTAGTCTGACACCTTATGTGAATGTCCTGGTAAACAATGGAACAGCTGTAAGAAAATGGTCTGATCACATTCTTAGTAGTTGCTGCTGAATTGGTGTGCGGTTATGGGTCACACCTTATGTGAATGTACTGGTGAACAATGGAACAGCTGTAAGAAAATGGTCTGATCACATTCTTAGTAGGTGCTAGATAATTGACGTGTGGTTGTGGGTCACACCTTTGTAGCATTTGAGCATGCCCACTAGTCATGATTTATGCCACACCAAATAGTGTCATATATGCTTCATGCCACTGCCTCAGGTGTACTAATACTCTGATAGCATAAAATAATGAGGACATTCGAAATAGAAGAGGAACTACAATGTGGCGTATAGTTTATATAAACGCAAAAGAACTACAATGTGGCATATAGTTTATATAAAATGCAAAAGATTGGTAGGGTTGATAGATCCACATAACTACCAGAAACTGCCTGCTAACAAATGTAGATGTTGCCTGCAGGTTGTGGTCCGGTGGTGAATACCAGGAAGTTTAATGTAGCTGGCATTTGTTCAGTCACAACTTCACTCGCCAAGACAGCACTACATCAGAAGTACTCATAACAAAACAAACAAATGTAGATGTTAATCGGATATTCTAAATATTTCTAACACTTAATTCTAGATTATTTGTTTCTCACAATCAACTTGATGCTGCTCAAGGAATTACGACCTAGTGCTCAGCCATTTGGTTCCTACAAATATGTCTCCATAAAGAAAAGGCATATATTATTATAATTTCTCCATAGGCAAAAGGCATAGATGACTATCAAATCCACTAATCTATTGAAAAGCCTTAATTCAACATAATTGCTCCCGTCTCTAATGTTAAAGATAGATACCCATCCTGAAGAAGATTGGCAATGATCCCCCTCAAACGGCTAAATGGAGACTGTCCTTGGAACACCTTTGAGAAAGCATCCCCTCGTATTGTTGTACGGGTGTAGAAAGTTGCAAATGAATTAAAAATAAAAATGATTTGATGTTAACGAAGATTGTCTTGTTGGTGTTCATACCTGTGATAATCTGCCAAATGACAACGAATTTGATCAATCCCCATAAGACACATGATAATACAACTACCATCCTTGCTAAGAAGGTTTCAAGATACATGAATTGTCAGAATGTTCCTGCTGATTTTAACTATACCCCATCATGAATGCTATCAAATTTCCAATACCAGATGAATATACCATTGATCCTGAATATTGGCAATACACCCCCTTAGAGTAAAATGGAAACCATCTCCGTCAAACACCTTTGAGAGAGCATAGCCCTCAAATTGTAGCACAGGAATAGCCTCTAAGTTGCACCATAGACAAATTCTCTTTAAATGGTAGCTAATGTCTAAATGTAAGATCGTCTTGTAGGTGTTTATGATTCTAATAATATGCTGAATAGACAGGAAACTTGATCACCCCCCTAGACAAAATCCATCAAGGATGGTGCCAAGAATTTTTAGTAGAAATAAATTGGGACCACAAACTGCTGATTGTAAATATTCTGAACTTGGCAGTGGCTTCCCTTGACCTTACTTGAGGTTCAGTACACCCACTTAGCCATAAATAATCTTTTTGCCAACAGTTGGCTTCACAGTTCTTTGAAAATATTTCTCTATGAGACTGTTAACATCCTGGATTTGGCAAATATCCCATTTCTTACAGCCATCTAGTTAGAATAGACTGTTATTCATTAGCTCTTTACATCTGCAATCATGAGTAATAAATAATGAGAAGGAGAAAAATCTTTGATCGGAGATTTTCTGTTAACTAGAATGTTCCATCATCATTATCAGGAGTGTGTTTTCACAAAGTCCAGGTTATTTGACCATAGCAATGCGCACTGTTCCCAGTGTAAAAAAAGATCCTCTATCTCGTGTCCATTAACA
The DNA here is from genome assembly GCA_019776745.2 of Taxus chinensis. Classification (NCBI taxonomy): domain Eukaryota; kingdom Viridiplantae; phylum Streptophyta; class Pinopsida; order Cupressales; family Taxaceae; genus Taxus; species Taxus chinensis. Next base: position 685,562,506 of record CM034147.1, on the reverse strand, counting down.
TGCCTATTATTCAGGATTTCCTGAAGTGTTGCACCTTATCACTAAAGAGATCTCATTTAATAGCACATCTAGATTGACATGATGCTCGGAATTCATGCGAGCTTCGATAATCTAAGATTTAATATCAAATCAATCACCACCATAGAGGTCTTTTGGAGAACAGGAAAGTTCTAATTTAGTCCTCCAAATCTTCTGGTTTAAAAATTCCCTTGTACAAAAGGAACATTAAAACATAAGTTCATCCATAATACTCTAGAATATATCTCAAATATTAAAATATATGTGGGCAGATCGACAAATCCTCAGATGCCTTATATCTAAAAAAGTTGATGGTCCTCTATTTATCAAGTACACAAATTTATAACTCACATCTTCCAAGTAAAAGTTGGAGGCAGTACTAGGAAACGTTAACCTCATCCTCAAAACACATTGCCAACTAATGTCCTATACAAAGAAATATATAATGACAAATAAATAAAATACAGACTGCCTTGAAACGTGTTTTGCAATGCTTTCCATTCTCAGGCATAAGAGATATGAGTCCTTTGCATACAATATGTACCCAATGTTTATCTGTACCTGAGAAATTTTATCTGTGGAGACCTGTTTCATACTCTACTAGATGGTGGTACATTGATAAGGAGGTTGTGAACCAGCTGGTGGCGGATGTGACCCTGGTATAGAATTGTAGTATGGCCCTCGCCAGCCTGGTTAAGCAGGCATGGCTGTAGTCATGTGTTACTGATGGTTGAGGCATTCCAGGTGAGGGATGGTAAGGACTGGGAGCCTGTGACATAGTATGGAGGTTGACCTGGGTAGACATTACTGAGGCTCTTTCTTCAGGGGCTGGTGACCTGAAGAATACTGTTGGCCCTGATTGTTCAGCTGTACGATATATAAGGTGGGCGTGGACCTCCTGACATGTGTGAATTTGGAGGGTCTGGATGTGAAGAAACATTCTGCATTATGATCTCTGGGCTGCTGGATTAACGGATGGGTAATATGATAGGCAGGTTTACCATCATTGAAATTAAGCCCGGCCATGTTGTCGCTGAAGATCTTGAAGCCATCAAGATCTACACGGCATTGAATGTATGCGAGTCATTAGAATACAAGGTTCACTACACTGTTGCTTTTTCCACCATTGGTGATTGCATCCTTGATATCATTCACAAAGTGTGTTACAAACATAGAAGACATCCAGCACTTCTCAAAATAATGCTTATAAAGTTCAGAAATCTGCAATGTAACACATGTCAATATTGACTGTCAATCAAACATTGAAAGGGATACCAATTCAAACACATGAAAAAGAACATACACGTTGAAACACTAAAAATGTTAGACCCGCTCATCTCCTTAACCAAGACACTTATAGCCCAGCAGTCCCTTTAAACATAATCAAAAAGATAATGGAACTATGTGCACAGAAACATGGAAAGAAGCCGGTCAAATATAAAACCCTTCTAAAAAAAGGTATGTAACATATGCCAAAAATCTGTTCATTTGTTACAGAACAGTTACCCATTCTCCTACAAGTTTAGGCTCTATTAGACTTCAATGTTGATTTCTTTCTACCATTAGGAAACACCATCACATCTCCCAAAAGTCCTTCATTACATGTGCCAGAATTTACTATACGTGCTACTTAACATCGTGTTTTGGATCAATGCCCAATATATATTTATGTTCAAGGGCAATTCCCTTTGCTCCATTGACAAAAACAATTCCATGTAACAATGTTAGATAAATTCCTAAAATTACTCTTTCTTTGCCCATCTTTAACTTCAAAGCTTATGTTATTGATGCACCTCTACATCATCCCTCACCCCCCAACTTTAAACCTTGTATTGGTCCAGTTCTTACCGCCAGTACCAGGCCCAAGCACGATTCTCTTGTAAGGAGTTCATCCCAGGTATAAAGTCCTAGAATAGTCCGGATCATGGCCAGGTTCTTCTGCTGAAGAATCCAGGCATAACCGAGGCAAACCCACAAGCAAAATCCTGTTAAATTTCTATTAAAAAATATTCTTTTCACACATCACCTAAAGCATATGAAACAAATGTTTCATTAAAAACATCTTGTAAGACCCTAGAGGGTTGTGCATAAAAACTTCCAAAATAGAATCCATAAGTTCAACTCTAGTCTCTTCATTACACCAAAATTAAATAATACAAAGATGCAAGACATAAACTTACCTCTCAAGTGCTTGTCCTAGTATTGAACTTCCCATCAAGCAACATCATGTTAGGGTTTTGTTCCCTTTCTATACTAGGGAATATGAATGCCCACTTGTTGCCAAAGGTAGATCTTCCATCAACAGCTTGAAAGGAGGAGGATTCTTAAATTAAAGGTAAGGTTTTAACTTTTTTTTTCAACCTTCATATCTTTAATCTTTAATTGTTTTTTTGTTGTTTGTTTAATAAGTTGTTAGGAAATAAGGGATAAAATATGCGGAACAATCCCACACAGAATCACAATAGTGGAAACTAATATGCAGAATAATATCACAGATCTGAAATAAAAGTGCAAAAAACAAAAGAACACAACATAGAGACAATATTTAACATGGTTAAACCAATTTGGGATATGTCCTCTGAGAATCACTTGCTTATATTTTATTACAATCCACCTCTTTCTCTCAGTACATTTTTATATTTTTCATTAAGAACATGAACAAAAACTAAACAACCAAACACCTTTAAATGATATACATCATGTTTTGAACTACACCAAGCCTCATGATGCATCTTGTCTTTGATTACCATTGTACGTCCCCCATTTATGATATAAACTATAGTCTTTACTGATTCAGTACAAAAACATATTTCCATGTGCTTATTTTCCAACATATTTCTTGATAATTATACGATGGACCTATTATTTCTTTCAGTCGTGCACCATTTTATTATGGTGTGCAAGGAGTTTCTAACTGCCTCTTAATGCCTTGTGAAGAACAAAACACAGAAAATTTCATTAGAACAAAAATCTCCACCTCTATGTGTTATTAGGGTTTTGATGGAATGCCAACTTTAATCTTCAACAAAATCTTTTAAATTTATAAATGATAAAAAATTTCCATTCTTCTTTTTTAATAGAAAAACCCACATAAACCTTGTAACATCATCAATGAAAGAAATGTAATATAAATTCTTACCAATACTTCTGCAAGACATTGGTCCACACAATTTTGAATGGATTAAATTCAAAGGTTTTATTTTCTCTCCATTTTCTTATCTGTAATAACTCCCTATGAGAGACAATAATTTGAGTCACATTTCATCTCATTTTTTTCATCTTGGAGTGCCTTCTTCTCACCCTCTTGATTAGCTTGATTCTTTGCTGCCAATTTCCTGTAATATTTTATAAAGTGTCCACATTTTTTTTACAATAATGACAAATATAGGATTTCTTACTCTTCCCTATTAAATGTTATTGCTATTTCCCATTTTAATTAGAATTATTAGAATTTTGTGATTGTTGTTTAGTATTTTTTTCCCTTAGCTTTGAAATTATAGCCTTGGTTTCAAGTACATGCTCTAGATTTATTGTAAATGCATTCATCTTATCGTGTTGGGACAAAAGAGAACCTACTATTTAATCAACACTTGTAGTATTCATTTCCTTACACTCTTCGAGAGTGATCATGACATGCATCCATCTTAGTGTCAAAGTTCTTAATTTTTTTCTAACAATCATTTTATTTTCAATGGTTTCTCCATAAAATCTCATTCTATGAACCATATCATTTACCCTTATGCAAAAATATCCTACACCTTCTCTTTCTAACATTCTCAAAATTAAAAAATTTATTTTGAGTGTTTGGATTTTTCCTTCTCTTTCCTTAATAAATCCTTAAAATGAATTCTCCAAGGTATCCCATGTTTCATGAGAATTTTTGCAGCCAACAATTCTTGGGTAGATGTTAGGATCTATAGCACTCTGAAGGTAAAAGAAGTCTTGAGCATCTTCCTTATTTTCATCTTTTTTCACTCTCTTTTGATCTTGAGAGAGAAGGGTAAGTTCATGGAAATAGGGGACCAAAAGGAGGTCAAAGTAGCCACATTTTTCCTAAAATTAACAAAACCTGAACTTCAACTAATAATTCGAAATGCATATGCTCAAAATTTGAAAACGTGATAATAATAAGAATCGTAGTGCTTGGAATCTCGTTTCTAAAATAATAACTTTTTTTGAAAATGGTGGAGATTAATAAGGTCAAATGTGGTGCGCACACAAAGTGTGTTTATTTTTGAGTAAAAAAGATAACAATAGGTTGTGTCAATGCCCCCCCCGCGCCCCCCCCCCCCCCCCCCCCCCCCCCCCCCCCCCCAATTTTATAGTTCTATAATTTTTTTTATAAATCCCTTCATTAGAAAGTTAGCTAAGACCCTGTATAAGGTCCCACTAATTTTTGATGAATATATAATTTTTTACTAATTTTCAAAGTGAACACATTCCGAAAATAAAATATTTTTGTGTACACCCCCATAATTTTGAGAAAATTAGTTTATTTTTTTAAATTTATTTTTAATGCGTGTAGAATGGAGTTTAGATGAAGCCTTTTTTAATCTAGATGAAAAAAACATAAATTGTGTACAAAAAATTTATACATATGTTTTGACAAGAAAAAAATGCACTAGTAAAAGAAATTAAGGGTGAAAGTCTTAAACTAATCATATTTTAGAAAGAAGTATATCATCACAAAGGTAAAATCGAGCTTGACGTCGTAGTATAAATTTTTTTGGAATATTATTTTATAAACACATGAGAAATTGGAGTGCATTGATGAGATTGTTATGTTTTTTTTTTGTAAAAAAATGGATTTATTCATGGATTACACAGTCCAAACCTTAGGTTTGAATATCCTAGGCAAATCAAAGCCTATTGGATTGGGAATTTTGAATCTATAAAATATAAAATGTGAGTGCATTATAACACACTCACCTTCTTGTTAGTAATGTTGTATATGTGTATTTGGGAGGTATATATTTATAAAAAATAAAATTTTAAGTTTATTTTAGTAAATATAAGAAATTAGGGTCAATCTACACCTTATGGAACTTCTCTCACAGCTCCATAAGTCCCAGTTTAGAAGATAGTTTTTCATATTCTAATCTGGTCAGTACATAGGTATTTTTTAGGATTTCAGCATTCAATTCTAAAACTTTTAGGGTTTAAATTCTACAATTGATATCTGTTTTGGGAAAGAATATAGTCATTGTTTAAGTTTTGGGGATTTCTTGATTGGCTTTTAACATTTGTAAGAGTTTTAGACGTGTCAAAAATATATTCTATAAACCTCAAAACTCTCAAAGGTGACAACAGTTGCTCAAATATATGGACTCGTCAAATGTTTTATAACACCTAACAAATCAAAACACATACAATTTTTTTTATCAATTTAAAATTTTTTGATAGCATCTATAAATACTACTACCACTACTAGGATTGTTACAAAAATCAACTAAAATCATAAAGCTATTACAATGGTGTTTCTCTAAGGACCCTTGACATGTTTCACTTATTCAACACAACTCAACTTGTCTCTCTAATATTTACCACTCTAGCCCCTCAAATGGTGGACTTGAATCATTTTATGTTTTCTTAGGTTCTATATATTTCTGCATTAGAAATGAGTGGGTGGTTTCTCTTGATGATTCTTTATCGTACTCCTTTTACATGTATTATCAACAAATATTATCTAGAGTTGTAATTAGCCCTAGATATGAAGTAAAAATTCACATCATAAAGTTCCAATTAGTTTCACATAGCTCAATTTAATAAATATTTTTTCTTTTATTGAACCTTTAGTAGAGAGGAAATGTTTTCATGTAAAATTTCTACAATGAAAAATTGAAACTTTTTATCATGACAACTAAGCCCATAATTAAAATTTTTGTTTCCCAATCACTATGTGTCATTCCCTCTAGCTAGCCTACCCTCACCATGGCTCATAGGAAATTAATAACAAGGTTTTTAACTATGTTTTAGTGTATAGGGAAGAGTGCCTACTATGATTGATGAAGTAATTGAGATTTGATGAAAGACAACTTCCTCTAGAGGCCTAAAAAGGTCATTTTGTAGCTGGGAAACACCCTTCAAAAGCCTTTAGGGAAAAAATAAATCATATGGGGGTGGTTTCAAAAAACATTAAATATGTATGAGGTGGTTTAGGAAACTTTTATGAAGAAAATTTGATTAAGGAACAATCTGAACAAAACTGGGTCATATGGGTGTAAGGAATGAAAGGTCCAATTGTGAAATCTAACTTCCAAGGAAGATTATGAGAGTTATAAAAGGATTTTTGAGACATGTGAATAATCATCAGAAATATCTTATAGTCCTCTACAATTTAGAAATATTAACTTTATTATAAGGCTCAAACATTTCCTGAGGCAATTCAAAACACAGTATCTGCTCCTCTCGGTTTTAAGATGAAATATTCCTAAATTTTTAAGTTTAAGGAATAATTGGATCTCAAAAATGGTGTCAATGATATTATCAAGTGTTTTTTAGTCAAAATCATACAATTTTTTACCCCAAAACCCTTTCTTATGCTCTCATGGTGAAAATATTGTTTTTGGTGTCATGATTTGGATAGTGGGAAAAGCCAACTTTATAAAAGTCACATGGTGAAAATATCCTAAGTTTTACCAAAATTGTCACAATATTATTGTAATTTTATCATAACCACTAATTTAATCTAATCCATTAAATGATGAGAGGAAAATGAGTTACATGTTTCCTCATCTAAATATAAGTTGAAGGTATGGAACTATGATATAATAACATCTCTAAAATGTTTTTGTCTAACCCAAATGACCAAGTTTTATCACACCCCAATCTTGGAAGGAAATTTTAGGAACTTACTTGAAGGAGGAAATACATATGCAACCCCTACATAAGAGAAATGGTTAGCAAACATAAAAAAACGAAGTGTATCCTAACTTATGTAGTGTCACAACCCCTTTTAGAATATCGTCGACAAAATGCTTGACAAAGAGGTGAGCTAGTAGGAATGGTAGTATCTATTACACCATAGAGGCCATGTCAACGTGAGACATTCCTAATATTTGTGTTCTAGGTGGTAGTTCTGTAGGGAATAAAAGCAATAGAGGGACTATAGGTTATATAGGTGGGGGAAAAACATGAGAGACACGTTTTTTAGGAGGAGAGAGAGAAGTAGGGGATGACACAAAGAGAAAAATTTGTATAGACCTGGATGATCATATATTTTATCCCATATGCATAGATTTTTACTTATGTGATGTAGCAGACAAAGAAAATAACATAGGATATGAGGGGATCACAGATGATTTGGTGACTTGAGATAGGTGGGCACAATTGATATGAGTATGTATGTCAAGATATGATGATGACATGACACTTTTGGGAGGATGAGGAAATGCATCCATCATGATTGAGATAATTATTTCATGCTGCATTCTAATGTGTAACATTCCTCCTATGTGTTGCGAAGTACCACTCCTTTGTCAATATTCCTCCATGCTACTTCATTCATCATCTTTATTAACACATTACTGGCTTATGCGTCTAATAAATATGTAGATACCGAAATTGGGAACTTAATTTAAGGGTAAATTTTTCCTTTTAACTCATTTATTACATCCTTGTTAAGCTTAAATCATTGTTCCTCTATATGTGTTTTCATGGAAAATGATAATATATTGGACGTCCTTGGATGAGCTTGGGATTTGTTAAACATTTTTGAGCCATACCATTCATATGCACTCAAGGAGCTCTGGAGCCTTACCCTTATAACCTTTTTACAGTCATCAATATAAGTCATGTGACCTTGGAGAGGTGAGTTATGCCTCGACCTACTTGATGGCTCCGGGCCCTCGTCTCGCCATGTGCTATTTTTGTAATGACTTTGGCTCTTATTTCTCAGGATGCTCCGTTTTCTCAAGATCTTTACGTTTATCCTCTTGTGCATGATCTGGCTATTCAATTACATGGCAATATGCATCCTCATGCTTACACAGTAAAATTGGTCCTCATGGAATATTGAAATTATTCATTGATATAGGCAAGCAGGTTTGCCAAAAAATTGTAATTCAAACAACTCTAAGACCCCGACACCTACTAAGTTCTTGCGGGACCTCATCATTAATTATAATTTTCCATTTTGTTTTAAGTTGGCATTTTCCCCTTATGAAATCATTCCTGATATCTCCTTTATGGCCCAACGCATGGTGGTTATACTCATTGATCTTACACTTCCAAATATGTGATGTCTAAGGTTTTCCAACTATTACTTCTTGAGGGTACTGCATCTCCGAGTACTGTTAATATATTTCCTCCATTGGATTCTTATTCTTGGGTGTCCTCTTCATTGGTGACATTTCGTATGTGTTGTGAAATCGTTTATGCAAATTCAATAAATTACATGCCCTAGATTTGGAAACCCTTAGCACATGCTTTCAACTACTCATTTTGTGTGCTTCTTGGCTTAATAAAAAAGAATAAATAAAACAAACACATAGTAGAAAGGGAAACACACCACACAGACAAGGAAAAATAACCTAACTCACCTATAATACATGTAGGGGAAAACCCACTTTCACTGTAGCTCTTTTTCCCTTTTGGATATTATCGTGTGTGTAGCACTAAATGATTTTTTCTTAGTAAAACCCATTAAATGGTTCGATGAAGTATGCAACTTTCCTCAACTTCTTGAGAAAATTTTCATGATTGTTATGGGTAAGTTGAGGGTAAATATGAAATTCTCACTTTTCTCATTGTCCTAGAATTCCATTTTGGGTTTCTAATCCATTTTTTCATTCACTTGTGATTGTGATTTCACATTCTTCATCCTCACACTACCACAAGACTGATTTTTGACTATTTCAAGCTCTCCTTATTCAAAACTATCCTCATTCTCTCCAATGAGAAACTACTCCTGATCTATCATGTTTTCTATGATAATTTCTTCTATGTTATGGCTCTTGCTAGGTATTTTGAAATATTCAACATCATCATATACCTCATTTTGATTCATTTTCGAAAACTACCCCATATTATTTTCTTTCATGTACTCACCAACTCATGTTTGACCCCATTGCATATTATGACGTGGATTATATATAATTTCACTCTCTTGAATAGAGAGTGGACAAAAATTTGGGGAGAAAATGGAATGATCATCATTCTCATCGTGGGATGTAATAATACTCTCCATGATGGAGGTACACATGGGAGATTCAATCACCTTCATTTCATCTCGTTCATTATTGATATAATCTTCTCCAACAAAAGAGAAAAATAAAGATTCATACACACATTCATAATCATTTATAAAGTCTTCACATTGGGTCTTGAGGAAATGGTTGAACACTTGGAGCTCACATTCCCAAATATCATTGAATATCACCCTTTTTCCTTCATGAGTGGTATCATCCTTGAAAGAATTGAGTACTTTCATCCTCATACATCCACCATTAAGAAGGTATTCTTCCTCAAATGGAAAAGAAAAGATTCATTTTTCACAATCATGTTTATTATTTAATCCTTCAAAAATTTCCCTCCAAAATCCATCTAGAATTCTGAGAATCATCCGAAGGTTTTAGATTTCACTGTTAGGACATTTATTCCCTACACCAAGACCCGGTCTTGTACAAGTTTTCCTTGAATCAAATTTTATTTCCTAAAATTTCCTAAATTACCTCAGACATATTCAATACTCTTTGACATCACCCTCAAATGCTTTGAATTTTCCTTGAACACTCTCAGAGGATGTTTACTTCCTGCAGAATGGCCAAAAATGGCCTTTTTAGGCCTCAAGAGGAAGTAGTATTTCATCGAGTCACAGTTAATTCATTAATCATCTCGGGTGATCATCCTTGCACACTAAAACAAGCTTTAAATTTTTTTAAACAATTTTCTCTAAGTCAGGGTGAGGGTTTAATTGGGGAAAAATCTAGCTAGAGGAAGGATTCACAATGATAGGGAAACGTGATTTTCAATCATAGGCTTAGTTGTCATGCTCAAAGTTTTAATTTTGCATGCTATGGATTTTGGATAACAACATGTCAATAACCAATCAAGAAAGGCCCCAAAACCTAAATAATGACTATATTAATTTACCAAAAGAGATATTAATTATTGAATTTAAACCCTAAAATATTTAGGCTGAATGTTGAAATCCTGAAAAATACCAGTGTACTGACCATATTAGAATATGAAAAACTATCTTCTAAACTATGACTTATGGAGCCATGGTACTAGTTAGATAAGGTGTAGAGTGACCCTAATTTCTTATATTTACTAAAATAAATTTAAGTATAAGTACTTAAAAAAATATTTTTGCAATTACATACCTCCCAAATGCACATATACAATATTACTAACAGGAATGCAAGCGCGTTATAACGTGCTCACATTATAGTGCACTCAAGTTATAATTCACTTGATTTGAAGATTTATAGATCCATTTCGACATCCATGTTGAGGAGGTAGAAAATCTAAAAAAAAAACCATTTCTAGTGTTTTTTCTGGGTTTTCTGCGTTCGATAATGGGTTTTTAATTTTTTTTTTTGGGCTTTTCTAGATTTTTTGCATTCAGTAATGGGTTTTTTTATTTGAATTTGTAGAGTTCCTATGTGTCGAGGATTTGAAGATTTATAGATCCATTTAGACATCTGTGTCAGTGTGGCAGAAGATTTGAAAAAAAAAAACATTTATGGGGTTTTCTAGGGTTTTTATGTTCGGTAATTGGTTTTTTTCTTCAACTTTGTAGAGTTCCTTTGTGTCAAGGATTTGAAGATTTATAGATCCATTTAGACATTCGTGATGGAGTGGTTGAAAATCTGAAAAAAAAAACCATTTATGGGTTTTTCTAGGTTTTTTGCATTCGGTAATGGGTTTTTTCTTCATCTTTGTCTAGTTCCTTTGTGTCAAGGATTTGAAGATTTATAGATCCATTTAGACATCTGTGTCGGGGAGGCAGAACATTTGAAAAAAACCATTTATGGGTTTTTTCTGGGTTTTTTAGTCTGATAATGGGTTTTTTCTTCAAGCTTTGTAGAGTTCTTGTGTGTCGAGGATTTGAAGATTTATAGATCCATTTAGACATCCATGCCTCGGGGAGGCAGAAAATATGAAAAAAAAATATTTCTTAGTTTTTCTAGGTTTTTTCTGTTCGGTAATGGGTTTTTCTTTGGCTTTATAGAGTTCCTATGTTAATTTGAGGATTTGAAGATTTATAATCCATTTAGACATTTGTTGGGAGGCAGAAAAATCCACTGAAAAAAAAAATTTTTGGGTTTTTTTGCGTTCGGTAATGAGTTTTTTTTTCAGAATAATTCCCGTGTATCTTTGAGTAGAATTGAAGATTTATAACCATTTAGACATATGTGCCAGGGAAGTAGAAAATCTTTAAAAAAAAAAACCATTTCTTGGTTTTTTAAATGTTTGGTAATGGGTTTTTTTCTTCGGTTTTGTAGAGCTCCTATGTGTATGAAGGATTTGAAGATTTATAGATCCATTTAGACATCCGTGCAATGGAGGCAAAAATTTTGAAAAAAAAAACCATTTCTTGAATTTTCTGGGTTTTTACATTCGGTAATGGGTTTTTTCTTCAAATTTACAGAGTTCTTGTGTGTCAAGGATTTGAAGATTTATAGATCCATTTAGACATGCATGTACGGGGATGGTAGAAAATTATGAAAAAAAAAAAATCTATTTTTGAGATTTTTACGTTTGGTAATGAGTTTTTTTCTTTAGCTTTGTAGATTTCTTGTGTGTCAAGGATTTGAAAGATTTATAGATCCATTTAGACATTCATGCTAGGGTGGCAAAAAATCTGAAAAAAAATGATTTCTAAGTTTTTTACATTTGGTAATGGGTTTTTTTCTTCGGCTTTGTAGAGTTCCTATGTGTCGAGGATTTGAAGATTTATAGATCCATTTAGACATCCATGCCTGGGAGATAGAAAATCTGAAAAAACCATTTCTATTTTTGAGTTTTTTGCGTTTGGTAATGGGTTTTTTCTTCATCTTTGCAGAGTTTCCAGTGTGTCGAGGATTTGAATATTTATAGATCCATTTAGACATCTGTGCCGGGTGATAGAAAATATGAAAAAAACCATTTTTGAGGGTTTTTAATTCGGGCTTTTTTTCTTCGGCTTTGCAGAGTTCTTGTGTGTCAAGGATTTGAAGATTTATAGATCCATTTAGACATCCTTATCGAGGTTGTAGAAAAAATTTTGAAAAAAATAAATTCTGGGTTTTCTTTTACGTTTGGTTATGGGTTTATTGATTCGGCTTTGTAGTTCCTATGTGTTGAGGATTTGAAGATTTATAGATCCATTTAGACATGTGTGCCGGGGTGGCAGAAAATCGTTAAAAACCCATTTTAGTTGTTTTTTGCGTTCAGTAATGGTTTTTTTCTTCAGACTTTGCAGAGTTTTTGTGTTGAGGATTTGAAGATTTATAGATCCATTTAGACATCCGTGTCGAGGTGGTAGAAAATTTGAAAAAAAAAACTATTTCTATTTTTTGTAAGTTCAATAATGGGTTTTTTTCTTCGACTTTGTAGAGTTCCTGTGTGTCGAGGATTTGAAGATTTATAGATCCATTTAGACATTTTGTCCTGGGAGGCAGAAAATTTGAAAAAAATCATTTCTAGGTTTTTTACGTTTTTGCGGTAATGATTTTTTTCTTTGCAGCTTATAGAGTTCGTGTGTGTCGAGGATTTAAATATTTATAGATCCATTTAGACATTCCGTGTCTGGAGGTGGCAGAAAAAAATCAAAAAAACCATTTCTGGGTTTTTTTTATTCCGTAATGGGTTTTTTTCTTCGGCTTTGCAGAGTTCTTGTGTGTCGAGGATTTGAAGATTTATAGATCCATTTAGACATCTATGCTGGGAAGGCAATAAAATCTGAAAAAAGCATTTCTATGTTTTTTTGGTTTTTGCACGTTCAGTAATGGGTTTTTTACTTCAGCTTTGTAGAGTTTCTATGTGTCGAGGATTTGAAGATTTATAGATCCATTTAGACATCAATGCTCGGGGAGGCAGAAAATATGAAAAAAAAACTATTTTTCAGTTTTTCTAGGTTTTTTTGTGTTCGGTAATGGGTTTTTTCTTCAACTTTGCAGAGTTCCTGTGTGTCGAGGATTTGAAGATTTATAGATCCATTTAGACATCCGTGCCAGAGGTAGGCAGAAAATATGAAAAAACCATTTCTAGGTTTTTTGGTTCGGTAATGGGTTTTTTTCTTTGGCTTTGCATAGTTCTTATGTGTCGAGGATTTGAAGATTTATAGATCCATTTAGACATCCATACCAGAGGCAGAAAATCTGAAAAAAACCATTTTTGGGTTTTTTCTTTCGGTAATGAGATTTTTTCTTCAACTTTGCAGAGTTCTTGTGTGTCGAGGATTTGAAAATTTATAGATCCATTTAGACATCCATGTCGGGGTGGCAAAAAATCTGAAAAAAAACCATTTCTGGGTTTTTTGCGTTCGGTAATGGGTTTTTTCTTCAGATTTGCAGACTTCCTGTGTGTCTAAGTATTGAAGATTTATAGATCCATTTAGACATCTGTGCCGGAGGTAGCAAAAAAATTGAAAAAAACCATTTCTGGGTTTTTATGGGTTTTTTTGCTTTGGTAATGGGTTTTTTTATTCAACTTTGCAGAGTTCATATGTGTCGAGGATTTGAAGATTTATAGATCCATTTAGACATTCATGTCGAGGTGGCAGAAAATATGAAAAAAAAACTATTTATGGGTTTTTGTTTTTTAATGAGCTTTTTTCTTTTAGTAATTGCTGAGTTTTTTTCTTGAGCATTTGAAGAATTCCTCTGTGTCATTAGACATCCGATGTCAGGGTGGTAGAAAATTTGAGAAAAACCATTTTTTCTGGGTTTTTTTATGTTTGGTAATGAGTTTTTTTCTTTCACTTTTTAGATTTCCTATGTGTCGAGGATTTGAATATTTATAGATCCATTTAGACATCCGTGCAAGGGTGGCAGAAAATTTTGAAAAAAATCATTTCCGAGTTTCTCTGTTAATTTTTTGCGTTCGGTAATTGTTTTTTCTTCGAACTTTGCAGAGTTCCTGACGTGTCGAGGATTTAAAAATTTATAGATCCATTTAAACATCCATGTCGGGATAGTAGAAAATTTGAAAAACACAAAACATTTCTGGGGTTTTTTTGCGATTGGTAATGAGTTTTTTTTCTTCGGCTTTGAAGAGTTCCTGTGTGTCGAGGATTTGAAGATTTATAGATCCATTTAGACATCCGTGTTGGGGTGGAAAAAAATCTAAGAAAGACTCATTTCTAGGTATTTTCTTGGGCTTTTTAACATTTGGTAATGGTTTTTTTTTTCTTCGGATTTGCACAGTTCCTGTGTGTCAAGGATTTGAAGATTTACAGATCCATTTAGACGTCCATGATGGAGGTGGCAGAAAATTTGAAATAAACCATTTATGGGTTTTGTCTGGGGTTTTTACGTTCGTTAATGAATTTTTTTTTCTTCGGCTTTGTAGATTTCCTATGTGTTGAGGATTTAAAGATTTATTCATCCATTTAAACATCTCGCACCACAGTGGAGACAGAAAAATATGGAAAAAAAAAAAAAACATATTCTAGAGTTATTCGCTTTCAGTCATGGGTTTTTTACGTTCGGTAATGGGTTTTTTTCTTCGGCGTGATCTAGGATCCTACCGCGAGGCCCATCGTATGTCACTAAGCTACCCTGAATGGAAATCTAAGGATCTGATACAATTCCTCCAAGGTCAAGATCATCTCACCAGTAGGAAGTATGAATGTATGGCTATCATTATGTCATCTCTCTACCAAGGCAGTCAGAAGGCTATTGTCCAGCTTCATACATGGTATCTCTATAATATATGATAAACCTGTCACATATAGCACGATAATCAACCCTCGCTGCTCGTGATAGGAGAAGGTCTGATCATATGCTGAAAGGTGTCTATGCCACTTGCATACATCTAAAGTGAGTAATCTCTCATGTAAGATTACCCAAGACAACCCATTAACATCATTTATTCTCACAACATCTTCCTAAGGTGTACTAATTACTCTTACATTCTTCTAATAATTCCTAAGTTCTTCTAAACATATTCAAATTTCCTCTATTTTGATTTTAAAATTCATGTTTTGTACAAGCGCACCCCCTTTTTGCACTAACACAAGCCCACGTTAGTGCATAGCTTTTAACACCGACACACTCATTTTTACAATTACACAAGCTTACACTAGTGCATGTGTTTTTACATTGGTGTGCTCATAATCACATTAACACATGCCTAACCTAACGTAAAGCCTAGTGATGTGCTAACACACTAGTTTTAACACTAACATATGACCATTAACACTAGTGCATGACCCCTAATAATAGTGTGCTAAAAGGCCTATGATAACGTTAAATCACCAACTTCCCCTAGCTTAAAAAACACAATAAATTCACTCAAAAATATATTTTTTATTTTTCTTATTAGTGGACCGTCCGTAGGAAGCCTCTCAAACTCTTAGACTTGTTCAACGCTGTGTTTATGTCTCAGAATTCACACCATATCTCCCAAAACTCAAAGAAAAAATATCACAAATCTCAGTAGGGTTTGATAGTAATAACTGGTCGTGATGGATTTTACCCCTCCCAAACTACTATTTATACCCTTTCTTCCCTAAAATTTCATTTTATTGCCTCCCAGGGGCTAAATAACTAATTTTTTCTTCTATTTTCTTCTCGGCACATGCTTGCATTCCGTCACAATGATTATTTTTCTTAAATGGTTATTTTTCTACCATTTTCGCTTCGCTAGGGAATTTTTTTTCTTCATGGCAACCTTTTCTTCTACATGGGACATATTTTTTGCTTCCCAATGCTTTTGTTGATGTCCCATGCACATCGTCATTCTTATATATCATTTTTCCCAAATTTTCAAAAAATCATCAAAAAGCATTGGAAATCTAAAAAAATTGGTATAATTCCAAAATTCAAAAAAATGGGTAAAATTTACAAAACCCTAAACATTAAAAAAATTCACATAATTGGTAAACATAACATTTTTGCATCTGAATCATTTATAAGACACAATGTACTCAAACATCGAAATTGTCCTACAAAACATCTTTCTTTGGTTCTTGCCTATTCTTACGCATGACATGCAGATCATTTCGATCTACCTCCATTAGCAAAGCTAGTTTACTTGCTATGTTTATATTCTCTTGCATAAGTAATTTCTTGGGGCAGTTTCATAGTGCACAATTTATTTTTCCGTTTTTAACCCTTTTCGTTAAGTTCATATAGTTTATGACTCATATAGTTTGAAGTATTCATTTATATTTTCTCTTAGAATGTTACTAGGATACATCTTTCTATAAAAGTTCATATAGTTTGAAGTATTCATTTATATTTTCTCTTAGAATGTTACTAGGACACCCCACTACTCTGAATCCAACTCATCGCTTAATTTTCTATAAAAGTTCATATAGTTTATGACTCACACATTTGGGAACTAAAGCTCGATAACAAAAACATTGGTACAACTATCTTGAATGTTGTTTTTAGTATCTTTGTTTCCTTGTTGATATTCTTGTTTACTTTCTTGTACTGCATTACTTTATGTATGTTTATTTGAGTTAGTGTTTTAGTAATGAACAAATGTTAGTATTATGGATTTTTATGTTATTTTACACTTTTGTTGTATGCTTATATTATAATAAAGACTTGATGAAGTAGATCATAGAGAAAAATGGTGAAATAAAGTTGTTCTTGAGTCATTTGGATGAAAGCTATCTCCATTCTCTTCATCTCCACTCTTCTTCATTATCATTTTATTCTATCACATTTTTCCTTTAAACCCACTTGGGGCAATATGGATTATATTTATCCCCCTCCCCCCTTGTTTCTTCTATCCATTTCCTTCATCTTTTTGATTGTCGATCGAACTCTTTCATCACCCCATCGACACTCAAGGAGGCATCCTTCATTTTACTAAATTTTCTTCCATTCCATTCAAAATTTACTTATATATAATTATCTACTATCTTTAAAGTGGCGTCGCTTACGCCACCCCAAAGAGGGGAAAATGTAGACACCTAAAATCCACCTATGCAATTAATACTAAAATTTTACTAATTACCCTCTTTCCCATCATTTACATAATAATTAGTGATTTTCCGGTAATTACCTAACTTTTCCCTCCATTTCTATTAATTAACGAAACTTCATTAATTAACTAGCCTTTATCCCATCTTGATGTCAATTAATGACACTTTGTTAGTTATACTCCTATTCTAATTGAATAATTAACTATTATTAGTTAAATAAGCCTTTTTAACCTTGTATTTAATCAATAAACCCTCTTATTGGTTAAACCCCCTCTTAAATCATTCTAATCCTATCTATTAACCTCTAACTAATATCTAAATAGATTTCTAAGCTTATCCTAGCCTATCAGTTAATCCTAGTTGATTAATTAAATCATCTCTAACTCCCATGAGTTGTTAATCAATTGTTAATTCCTCTAATCAATCTTATCCTTTCTAAATCTCCTTTATCATTTATCCCACATAAACTAGTTTTCAAGCTTCTTCCAAATTGGAAAGCTATATAAAGGACCCTCCTACCTTATTTCACACCTACACTACAATTTTACTAGTGAAATCTATAGGCATATAATAAAGGCATTCTCCATTGTTGGAATAGATCCTTCATCTTTGCATCCATTGTCTCATTGGTGAGTAGTAAGGGAAGATCCAAGCATGACCTTGTAGCCATTTCTTGGTGAGATCCTTTCCTCTATTTGGAGACAAACACACAAATTTGATTGCTCATGATCTAAAGAGGCTCATACTTAGTAGCAATCATACATTACAAGAGTAGGAATGGTTTAGCATTAGATGTTTCATTCATGTTTATGCATTAGAGTATCTATTTTCTTTAAGCTTTTATCTTGATGTTCTTATTAGATTAACTTTGATTTAAAGCTACTTGGTGTTAGTTTCATTCAATTAGCCTAGTTAGTTTAGTATGCATATATACCCCTAAAAAGATACAAGGTTTGAACTGTGGTTCCATGGTCTTGCATATCTTTTTGGGAATCTAGTCCATAACATTGGATATAAAGACAAAAAAGTGCTTGACATCAAGTTTGTGTCCAAATAGGCCTTTAAAGTGTGTCATACCTCTTATTGCCTTATGTGGAACATGATTATGATGGTAGCAATCATAGTTGATGGCTTCAACCCAATAATGTGGAGGAAGGGATTTAGAGTGAACCATACAAGTGACCATCTCCTTAAGTGTCCAATTATTTCTTTCCAGAACTTCATTTTGCGAAGGGCTGTAAGTAACTATACACTAAAAAGCTATCCATTTGGAGGTTATTGGAAAAATAATTTGTCAAAAGGACAAATTAGTATATTTTCACCAATGCTCTAGGACTAAGTCCCTCCTCTTGATAATGGGGAGGCTCTCATTTATTAAATGTAAGAAAAAATAAATATGTGGGATGGCCATGAAGCCATGGATTGCACAAGACTACTCCATTATACTTGTGGAAATTGTTTTGCACTTAGTGAAAGAGAGGAATTTTCTTGGTGAGAGGAGGTAAAGGGGAGTTCGAATTTAGGGAAGGAGGGTTAGCTTTGTGAATAGGAACTAGTAGAGTTTCACAACATTAAGTAGAATTAATCCACAATCAATTATAGGAATACAACCTTGCTAACAATGATAAGACTAAAAAATCATAGACACATAATTAAATTGATTCATTTATCATAGGCACCAACACCTTTCTTGGTTTTACAAGATCATCCTATTTACAAATTTGAACATGTAAGGGAATAGAGGAAGCATAGAGAAAGAGGAAAATAGAAGAATGCAATCACTTTCTTATGTCTTAGTAGTGCAAAAGCTATCTATTTAGAAAATCACAATTGAAAACCATTTGGAATGAAGAGATAATCCAAATATATAGCTTTACCAAGAGTATTTTCATCTACCCCCCGCATGAATTTTCACTTTCCCTTATCACTTGTGACCTTTTATATTCCTAGGAAAAAAGAGTGAGTCTTATTTCATTAATTAAAAAAAAACTCATTATAATGTTAGACTATAAGTCACTTAAGTGAATAAGATGAAATAGTGAAAAGTACCTCCTTAATGAAGAATTAGAACATGAAAGAGGATGCACTAATAAGAGAGGGGTGATAACTTCGATGGAGGAGAGGAAGATTTTACCAATGATGAACTTACTACCGATGAACCTTGTGGGAGTACTCTTGGAAAAATTTCTTCACCTTTAAATTCCTCTTTGAAACAAGCTACCGCAAGTGCTACATTTTCTTCACAAGGAATGTGAATGAATCTCAAATTATGGATCCAGGTCTCAGAAGTCAGGGTTCATTTTAAGACCCCCTACTAAAAATATATTATAGAATGGGTGGAAAAATTGATGAAAAGGCCATTCAAATTGTTGGAAATTGTACAAAATGAGGGTTTTGTGAGAACAACGAATGGAGGGTTTTTTCAAGGCACTACTGGCTGAAGCATTTTTACTTTGCTCCTGGTTGACAAGTATGAAGCGTTACTAAACAGAAAGTACATAATGTTACCAAATGACAACAAAAAGATAACAAAGTGTTATCAACTAGTAACAGAGAATCCTTTATAGGGTGACAACATATTGTTACCGATTGTTAACAAAAATATATACATGTTAGTTTCTCACAGATGGAAACAATATGTTAACGTTTGGGAACAAAGATATTATGTTCCTAGACAATAACACTGTGCTTGTTCCTGGATGGTAACATATTATTGTCACCTGGTGGTATAATGTTGATGTTCGACAACACCCTTTCATTGAATTAGGGTGTTCCCAAAAGGTAACTACTAACTTTCCAGCTATGCATTGTCATTTGTGATGTAGCCTAGAATTTACTAGCAAAAGCCTAGCCACATTGGCACATCACTCAGCCTAGATTGAGCGCTCACCCAAAGCACACAAAGGTACTAGGACCCTCTTTAGGGATGTTGTTGCAGGATGTTAGCATGATGAAGACTTAATGCACTTAGATCCGAAATTAATACAACATTCTACAGAGTATGTTTAGATCTAGATCTAAAGAAAAACATGTTTAAACAATATCCATAATGAAACCAACCATGTAAGAACCAATTATACTTAGGACTAATACTTTGGTTCAACCAATACACTCCATTATATTAAATACGATAAATACACAGGAGCTCATTACAATAGATAATACCATAACTTATGCACCTATTATATTTGGAAGCATAACTTCACCATAATTCATCTCTCACATACTCTCTCTATACTACATAGATCATTACATATTTATAAGAGTGGAGATTTTCCCTTCACCACTTGCATAACTCCAAAAATAGGTCGTATGCTAAAAATAGCCATTCGCCTTTACAATCATAGCCACACATGCAAGTGCGCTAACAATAGACCACTTCTAGTTAACTGGTAGTAGTAATTCTATTCTTATCCCACACCCATGCAAAACACTTAGTATTTTCTCTTCTAAAAATAGTTGATGTGTGTCACACAATTCTTTACTGAGTTCGTGTGCTCTATACGCTATCTCCAAAAATATCCCATACATGTGAAAATGGATAAGTCCCAAATCCACCCTTATCTTTCACGTGCATGTTCTTCCCTATCCTTTTGTGCCTTTGACTATGCCCTATCCTCACACATGAACCTTCTGTGTGCCTTTTGCTAAGTATCCCACTTTCATCCGCTCAACAATTTGGGAACATGATTTAGTTTCCGTTTGATAATATTGTGTTCCCAAATGTTCACTAGCCACATGATTTCATTTTCATCTAGTATTCTCTAGGCTACGTGTCTTCCAGCCTTGATCTACGGGCCCTAGACCACGTTCCTTTCCTTTCTTATACATACCCATCTCTATTCATCTTGTCATATTTTCACTTGTAGGTTTCTCCGAGATAGAATTTTTCAGAGAGTTCTAGCCTTCTCATCCACTAATGCAAATGGTTGTTTCTATGCTTCTTTAGCCACTTGCCACATGATTAGGTAATAGCTACACTCATTTATTCCATGATCCTCATATACAAGTATATACCATTTTGCCAACCTCTTGTTTTTATAAAGAATCAAAACATCAAGGATTCAAGATTCAATAATAATGACACCTAGAAAAAATACCATTAAAACAACTTCCTATGTTTATAGAAATATTTTGTATCTGCAGTTATTACAACTACTCAAAGACCCTAAAATAATCATTCAATCTGATTGGATTGGGAGCTCAGGGTTCCATGGACTCATTTACATTCCCTAATATCAGACTGAAACAAAATTTATTGAATAATTTAATGTAAGTGTATAATAGTTTTGATGGCACTTTCATTATTTGCAGTTACCATCCCACCAATTTGTCATCAAAATAAAACCTGATGATATTCATCGTCTAAGAAGAATACCCCATTAAAATTCATTTCCTGTAACCACTAAATCCATTATACCCTATGAGAAAAATAAATTTTTAGAGTCTCATTACAATACTTCTATTGAGGCTTAGGCTAATACTCCCTCCAAACAGGGATTAACCACAATCTATAAAAACCCCTTTCTCTTGGCAATGGTGTAATTCTTCCAGTCCCACATCGTGTTAGAGGGAAGATAAATTGGCATTCCTTAGTGGGCACCGTACTACCTTCTACAAATCATTTCCGGTGTTAGATTCAATTGGTGCACATTTACTTCATCAAGGATTCATGTTGACCTTGCCAAATCCAAATTGAGTCCTGTTGTAGTTATTTCTTGTTCTTATTATGTTCTTTCTTTATATTATGATGGTTTTTACGGACTCAAATCAACATCTATTCCAACTTCTCTATACAGAGAAGATGGATAAATATGGAATTCCTCTAGACCAACAATTGGTCAGTATTTTGTTTTAAAAGCATCTAATATTGATTCTTTTCAAAAATAAAATCATTTTTAAATCAATTCTTATAAATAAATAATCTATAAGTTTACAAGTTTGTTTTGAACAGGTCAGAGCAAGCAAAACAATGGAATGTCGTAATATATCAGTTCACACACATAACCTTGCTAGGTCTGAGGGGTCTGGTGATAGTAATCTAATTGATGTCACCGCGACCAATGACTCTTTGGATGCCACTAGCCACCAACAGCATAGAAGGATAACACCATCCAAATGGATGTGTGGTTCTATGGATTCATCCTTGTCCCACAGCTAGGACAGAATGCATGTTGCCACTATGTAAAATCTAGATTTTAATTTATACATACTGCATAATCATTTGTTTTATTAAATTATTTTATAGACTAATGATAATCTGAATCTATGATTCTTGAAAATGAAATATTTCATTATCCTAATGTGTAGCCTTGTCAGGCACAATAATGACTTCGAGACACATGGTGTCTGCTCGTACTGGTGCAGAAACTACATACATAGCTGAGAAAGAAGAGATTGATTCTGTACCATTTCATCACCAAGCCCTTAAAGTTATGGTACTAAGTAATTAATAAAGAGTGAATTAAATTTTATTTATATTAGTCTTTCTTTTAGGATTTTATCATTATATTTAATTGGTTTTTGCTAAATTTGGGTTTCACAATGCCACCATCCCCCTTCCACCCAATGCCACATTCTGTTGATTATGGACTACAACATTCTCAGCGTAAGAAATCTTAATTGATTTCATTCTTATTAATTTTAATTACTTATTGTTCTCTTATTTGTATTCATTATTTCAAGAATCAACATATTGAATTTGATATTGTTAAAGTATTAATGCTCGCAGATATTTTGTAAATGCAATGTGAAATTCAACCAGTGATCATAGCCACCCCCACTACTGCTCTAGCTTAGTACTTGAGGAGTACATCAGTCTGACCTCCCCTTCCACCTCTGTCAGTGTCTTATGGTAGGGGAAAGAGAATTGTGTTCCCTAGAATGAGCAGGGGGACGTAAAATTTTACAACATCAGAGTTTCCCAATTTTTCAATTAGTAGTGTGCAGAGTGCCAGAGGCACTTTTGTTTCACATAATATTGATATGGATGAGGAGTATCTTGGGGTTTGACAACCTTTATGACATGGCAGCAACAAGGAAGAATGTTGAATATCTCACTCAATCTTCACATAAGGATGTGCAAGTTCCATCCTATTCAGATCATCCTTCCCTAACTAGCCAGGAAAATTTGGATGATGATGCGAAGACCAAATTTTTAGTAGACATCCTTGTGTTAGATAATGCTACATCCCTTGTCATGGAAAATTTTATTTCTGACATTAAGGATTTGAAGTTTTGGGAGATCAAAGTGAAAGCTCTAATAAAATAAATTAATGATAGATGTCATAATTTTGAACATAGAGAAAAAAAAATTAATTGATTAAAAAATGAACCGGTGACGATTGATGCTTTACTTGCTCAAGAAAAATCTGGTGAAGCAGTCACCAATAATAATTACAATAGGGATGATTTTTTTATTATAATGCTTAATAGATTGACTAATTTGAATGTTAAGGTGTAGTCTTACTACAACAAGTGGAATAGAGACAAGAATTTTGTCACTATTGCTAATGTAGAGAAGGACTTGGTCGTGGTAAGTTTTGAATTTTTTGTAGATTATTATTATATATACTTATCATTTATCTTCTTCTAAATAATAATTATTGGATTTTAATTACAGTCAAAATACTAGACTTTGAAGCAAAAGGTGCAGGTGTTAGATGAGCACCTGAAAAAAATGAGAGAGATTGTCCGCGGGGAAAAATAATTTTAAAGAAAAACTTGTTGTGTTAAACAATCAGAATAATAATTTGCAGAGGATTATAAAGAAGAATGGAATGGATCCAGATATTCTTTTGAAGAAAAAAACTTATGAGGATCCTTATCTCCTTTCAGCAGGAGATGTAGCTCGCAAAGATAGAGAAAAATTAGAAAATATTAATGTAGCTACAAAATAATTAGTAGAGTATGGTGTGATAAAAGATAGTTCAAATGTTGTCGATGTTATAGAATCTGTTTAAGGAAAATAGTACAAATGAACTTGAATTAAAAATATTGGCGTAAATCATTGTATTTGACAACTGAAATTTGAAAATATTATCTTTATGTGAAATTGTCAGTCTTTTTGTTTTTCTCATGCTTGTTGTCGAATGAAAACTTTAGTATTTTATCTTTTTTCCATGCTTGTACAGTTGATTAATAGTATACATGGATTTTGCAATCTAGATTTACATTGTTCGATTTAGTTTCAAACATGTATGCACTCAATATTTAAAACTTGGATGTGCATGTTGTTGTCTAATCTTGATAGTTGATTCATCATGTAAAGATTATCTCAAATAATCATGATGAGATATAGAATGCTATGTTTTTTAATTAATCCTAATAACCAGGATGTGATATATGGATTATAATATATTTGCAAACACGTGTGCTTGTGGAATTAATAGTGAGAAATCAAATATTGAACATATGTTTGTAGTAAGGAACTTTAATTTTAATACATCATCCAGTTTGCAGATTGCACAACTATCTACCATCTATTATTTCCAAACATTATAAAAATATAGAAAGGATTTAAAAACAAACAAACATTATATGCACAATATATGTAAATGAAATTTAAAAAAAACATCGAGTCATAATAGATATTCAGAAAATGAATACTTTCAACTATCTGGTAGCTGAAAAAACCCTGTCCTTAATGGTCATTCATCACTTATTTTATCTATTGCAGTTTCTTGTCCAGCAGATTCCAAGTAAATTTCACCATAATTAAATACTTCATTGTTTGTTATCTGATTAATAGCTTTATGATTTACAAGAGATGTCCATGTAGCTAGTGCTCTTTCATATGGAAAATGTGTCCACTCCATATCTTGAAACATGGAATCTCAAAAAAAATCCAAATTCTTGTCCAATATGTTGCAAAGTTTTGATTTCACAAATGTAAGTGCACTAGATACCCTTTCATCTTCAACAGAACCAAAGAATCATTGTCTTTATGATTTCATATAGTTTGAAGTATTCACTTATATTTTCTCTCAGAGTGCTACTCTGATACATGATTGACTCCACAATAGTGTGACTCTCATGTGGGGATAGTTGATCTAAGCTATGAACAACTGTAAATAAAGTAAATAAATACAATAAATAAATGTATGTAAATGATCTAAGTAACTATGCAAAAGGAAATGTTAAACCATAATATGAAAGAGAGAAGAGTCCATTAACAACTCAAATGAATAGAAGACTGCTTGCAAGACAATGTCAGTCATGTGATGACTGGAAAATATGAAGGTCTTTGAACAACCATGCAAAAGTCCCAAAAAGGATGGATCTAGAGGATCTAGTTGGACTGGAGCACTTGGAGAGGGGACTCCCAGGGTGCCTGCAAGAAGATCACTCTGGTTTATAAAATGGGCACTCTCTAGTCTGTGTAAATAACTCAGAAACTGATCTTCACATGGTTGGGAGGTGGTCTGAATCCCTCCTTGTGAGTTGCATCAGATTCGTCGCTTTGTGCTAGATGTCGTTCATATTCCAAGATGTTGAGAAGACCTGTAAGAGACCAAAACAAATATAAGAACCCTAAAAAAATAAAGATGCAAATGAACAGGTCAGACTAACCTTAGTTACCACAACAGTGGACTAACTAACTGAGAATTGCACTACATTTTGGACCCAAATGTAGTTCTGGTGGAGTGTTTGGTATCTTGGGCCCTAGGTACATACTTGTGTCATTCACACTTTGTGAAATAACGATGCATATATATTTCTAAATGTTTCACCAAGATGTTAATAGCATGTGCGCATTGGAAAAATACTACATAAAATTAATCCTCCCCCTATGAATCTGTGTGATGCAGATGTCTTTAGCCTTGTGCCTTCTACGATGGAGCTTGAAACGTGGACCCTGCAAGTGATATCCAATTACTAATAGATGGATGCAAATCTAGATGGATGATAGTATTAAATGATGCTAGGGTCCCTCATTATGGTCAACATAACTTTATATTTATTTACCATTTTCTCTATGGTCTAATTTTGTAATTAATCCTGAAAAGGCTAACCACAAGATATTTTAGGACTAAAGATCTATATGAATGCAAGATCGAATAGAACTCCCAAGCAAATTGGTGGGAAAGTTACTTAAATATGGTAAGCCAGGATGCATTCTGGTGAGACCAAGCAGTGACCCACGGGTGCCCCATGTCAAGGCTAAAATAATTGTGGGATGACAGAAGCTAACTGGGCATATGGGTGCAAGAGGTTGCATGTAATTAAAAAATAAAATAACATGGCACAAATTAGACCCGGGGTTGATTAGTACTTTCGATCATCTCAAACTAACTATTTCCTTCAAATAGTAGTATGAAATAGGGAAAAATAATGTCTAAAGGTACTCATGATTGTAGTTGTGACATACATTTTCTCCCACTAGTTATAACAGATGAGTGAGAAGAAATGGTCGATTAACATAAAGTAGATAGACATGTGTACCTAGGATGTCCATTGTCTAGAGTGTAGTAGAAATGCACCAAACGACAATGCAACAAAGTGTGGACATGACAAAAGGATAGAGGAGCGTGGAAAGTCAAGGATGAAAAATACTTAAAGAAAAAGTGATGAGAGTGAACCTAGGGAGGAACGCGTGTGTAGTTGTTGCATGTGTGTGATGTACCTGCATGGTATAGTGAAAATGTGTGTTAATCGTGAAGTGTTGTTTTTTTTTAAAATGTGAAATACGGTGTTGAATTGTTTAAGTTGTTTCCTAAAGATTTGAATGTTTAGATTTTCTCATATGATCGGACCTACAAGGATAAAACGATCAAGTAGGTCTTGAATATGCATATGATGTATGTGTAATATTCTACTAATGCATATGTAAAAAATATTCATGTATATAAAAGCATGTTACATGTAAATGGACTCATATGCACATGATCCATGTTGAGAAAAAAGAGTGTAGAAGGATATCTTGTACTGCAAGTTTTCTGGGCGATCTCGTGCCATAGTTTGCCAAATAATAGTAATCTACTTTATGTAGGGAGGAAGTGCTATTGTGTCCTCCAAGCTCAATGAACTGGATATTCCCTTGAACATTCAAAGTTATGAAGAGATTCCTATAGTCCACTTCCCACTCTTATGTTTTTTGGGCGATTCCGACATGTTTACTGGCTAGAAGTTTGAGTGTATGGGAAATGGGATTACCCAGTATGTCAACCTCCAAGCCTGTTACTGTTGATTGGAAATTTTATCTAGCAGTAAGGTCATTGCTAGGGTTTTCTAAATTTCAAAGAAATTGGTTTTCGTTACAACATCCCTAAGTGAATCAAAAAATAAAGTAACATTAACATAATAATAGTCAAAATTACCTCTTGCCACTAGGGTTACTGTTGGCTAACCGTAAAATATTTTTAAATGTCTATGTCCCATTTTATTTTTCATTGTGTTCTTTTCTCATTCATAATAGGGGCCATTGTATGGGTGATTTTGAAGTTTGCACATGTGACAAAAATATAGAATTTTCAAATATGATATGTAAAAAATATATGAAAGATTGCCTAAAATCAAGATCATGCTACAGAACGACAACACAAATTAATGCTACCACATGGACCATGACAACAAAAAATAACACCGTCAAACAAAAAAAGGAATGAATACTATCGTATGGTAAAAAACATTACATTGTTGAATGACAATGCAAAACACTATTACCAGCCGATAACCCAAATAACTGTTACCGGTCGGTAACATGTTTTGTTACCGGTCGACATTACACATTTACCTTGTCATATAACATCACACATTAATATTATTAGAAGGTAAAACAAATAACTGTTACCATCTGCCAACATAAAAAAATTAACAGAAAATCTAGGGCATCAATGAATTAGCTGTTATAGTCTTCCAAGAGGTATTTTAGAGAGGGAGATTATGGAAAAATTTCAAGGTGATTGGACTCCCAATTGAAAATTTACATTTAAATATTTGTTTTTGGTGGCTATGGATGTTTGGAAGAAATTTGGCAACACATCAAGATAAAAATGGAGCTTGGAGGGTTTTACAACAATAACCTATCATGAAAATGGTGACTTTTGTGGTGAGTGAGGGATTTAAATGGGTTTTAAAAGGTTTTTTAACTCACCCTACTAACTGATCATTAAACCTAGGTTTAAATTGAGTTTGGAGAGAGTTTTAAAATCGTGAAATGGGGACACTAGGGACACTAAAGAAAAAAGGGTGACTTAGAGAAATATCATGACAAGTGGCAACATGTGGAGAGAGGTGAATGAGACAAGGGGTTGTGAAATTACACTTGTGGAGCTAAGTGATGTCACATGGGGGTCCAGGAGCTTCATGTTTTCTTGGGTTGTACTATTTAATCCCCCTTATCTATGGGGATATAGGGGATAATGGGGACACATGAGACATAAAAGTGCGATTAGGGAGAGTTTGCATTTTTTGCCACTCTTGTTCCCCTTGCACCATGGGGATGAAAGGGACAATGAGGATACTTGGGACACTTGGGTATCATAACTTAGGGTGGAGGATGAGGTAAATTTTTTGTGTCACTAATTCCCCCCTTTTCCCTAAGGGGTTAGAGGGTACACAAATTGCAACTAGGCCAAAAATGGATACCTAGATTTGCTTAGGATGTCTAGAAACATAACTATAGCTTTCCTTTTTAACATCAGAGGATTAGGATGATATATTGGGGTCAAATATTATATTATTTTCTCTAAAAAAAACATTCTAAGATAAATGGAACTATTTTAAATACTTGAATCTGCCTACAATTTAAAATTTAGGCCCTCTTTAGTCTAGAACTTAGAGGGGTAGATGCATGTTTTAAAATTCTTTATGAAACCTATAAGCCTTAAATCAAAATTTATATTACCACCTTATATAAAATTACCATATATTTTTTATGCCTACTTTTTATTTCCTAAATCTTTACAGAATTCTCTCAATCATCCAGAGAAGTCAGGTTTCACCATTATGATGTTCATTCCTTGCACCTAGAAAACCTGATGCTGAATAGATTATCCCTGAATGATCAATTCTTTCATAAATCTTCCTAAATTTCTTCAAACACATTGAAGAATTCCCAACACCACATTTATATGTTTTAGATATTTCCTGAACTCTTCCAGAGGATGCATACTAGATTTAGAATGACCAAAATTTCCCTTTTTAGGCTTTTAGGAAGACATATCTTTCATATAACTTCACTGAATTCACCCATTAACTTCATCACTCTTATTTTCACACTGAGGCATGTTTTAAAACTTCATTATGAAATTACTTGGAGTTGGATAGGTGGTTCCATTAGAGATAGGTTGTCTAGGAGGAGGGTTCAGTTTAACCACGGGGTAAAATTTTGGACTGTGACTTAGTTGTCATTCTTTGAAATTTAAATATTTATGTTAGTCATTTTGTATGGAAAAAAGTAGAAAAATATTAAAATCTATTTCTCACATACTTACCTCTATTATTAGTTTAAAGAAATTTTATAGAACTTTCATTTTGTTTCTCATTAAGAGCCTTGAAGTCTAAAAAATGATCAAAAAATTTATATTTCTATTTGAGAAAATACACCCAAGTGTAATACAAAAAGTCATCAGTGAAGGTAAGTATATAAAGAGCTATAATAAACGAAGGAGATGGGAATGAACCATAAATGTCACTATGAACAAGATATAAATGATGAGAAGTTCCCCAGGATTTTCCTTTGTCAAAAATTTCATTGCGGTGCTTCCCGAGGACACAACCCCGATAAAGACCCTTATAAAATTTGATGCAAGGTAACCCATTGAGCATCTATTTTTGGCTCAATTGTTCAATATAACGATAGTTTATATGACCAAAATACCAATGCCATAACTTTTTGACCTCATATGTATGAGTAAGCAAGGAAATGGGCGTCAAGTCAGAATTAAAGTGGGGGAAGGTGTAAAATTATGACCGATTATCCACCTTTCCTTAAGCCATTATAGACTCACTGTGAAGTTCATGAATAATAACTGAGTTAGGATTAAATTACAGTCGTATTCCTTCACCAAGAAGAGTGATTTGGTAAACCGATAGGATATTGGTAGATAGATAAGAAACACTCAACACTTGGTTAAATGTTCCACCTCCTACTTCTACCAATCCAGTATCAGAAACCAAAACCGAAGTGTCATTACCCAAAGTGATTTGGGACATGTCACATGGCTCGATGTTGGAAAACTCAAAATAAAAAAAGCCCATGTGGTGTGAGGAACCAGAATAAATGAGAAACTCTAGCTACAAGGGAATTTTACTTCTTCTTCTCATATTTAGATTTCTTTGCTTTAGAAGACACATACTTTGGAGCATTTTGTTTGATAGAATCAGGAATACCTATATTTTTATTCTCAAGTAAATGAGTTAGGTGGTATATTTTTTTTCTCATACACTGATACTCTTCATGTCTAGTCTTCTTGTAATATGAACACTTACACTTTTCTTTATTTGATTTAGCTTAAGAAGTAGAAGCGTTTGTGTAAGATTTGGTTTGGTTTGGTTGGTCCTGGTTTCCTTCTTAGGTTGGTCATTTTTCTCTTTTTTCTTTTTTTGTTTCTTTTCCTTACCCTTACCAGTACTTACCACAAGGGTATGTGACTTGGCTTTGAGTAATCCCATTTGAATCAACTTATCTTGTTCTCGAATGAGTTGGGATGAAAAATTTTCAAATGAGGGAATTTTTTAAGTAATACCTAGAGATTCTTTCATGGTGTGGAATGTAGAAATAAGTATGGATTATTTAGGGATAAAATTAGAAAGAATCGACAAGATCAGTTGGGAATTTTTTTCTCAATTACGCATTCCTTCAACGGTAATCTAGTGTGGAAAAAATTAGAGAATAAAACCTATAGGTTATAAACATTACTATGAGTTAATCCTAGTAGTTCATTCTCTAACTCATGTGATCTCATGTCATCTTGTTTTCCAAAAAATTTTTAAAGATATTTTCAAGCTCCATCGGGCGTTGTGGAAGAATCAACGTGGAAGAGAAAGTTAAGAGAGACGGAAATACATAATCTTGAGAAAATTTATAGAAAGAGAATTCATCATGAAGAGAGAGGAGAGAATTTAGAAAGTAAATAAGCACACACACACACACCCTAGAACAATATTTTTTGCCCTTGTTTGTGACACTTTATGGTTTAGTGTGTTGATTGTAATCACATGTGAATGTGCATCGTGAAACAATTGGCCACTCACCTTGCAATCATCGTAAAAATTCATAATTGTGGAGACCACAATCAAGTTTCAATGATTGTAATAGTTCAACACTGAAAGTAAGCACAAAATGATGCTAAAATATGAAAGGGAGATAAAACTACTTCTATGTGAGAAACAACATCTCACGTCGAAAGAAAAATCCATTGTCACAAGGATGTGGCAGATGCTCTCACAAAATAAATAATATGAGTGAATAAAAGAAAAATGACTAAAATTGAGTCAAAAAAACCTCTATAAGTGTGAAAGGGCCTCCCTAAAAGCACTACACACCTCCACAAAAATGTCAAGGACAAAAAATGTCCAGAAATGCAAAGTTTACAATTAATTTAATATCTAAAAATAATTAAAAGTTAAAGGGAATTTTAAATAGAAAAACAAATCATATACCTCATGATTAATTTAATTTAATGACCTACTTGAAATATAAAAAATTCCCCCTTTTAAAAAATAATCCTTGGGTTAGATTAATTAAAGATTGACTAATATTAATCTAATCTAAGCTATACATATAAACAAACTAAGTTTTAAATTAATGCTAATAATTTAAAAATGCAGGATTAATTTTAAATGGGAGGGAATGCAAGTCAAAGGGTGTCCAAAAAGTCAAGGGAGGTAGGGAGGATGTCCATGTGGAGCATGATGGTGGGATCAAGGAGATAACTTAGCAGAAAGAAATGGTCGGGTAGGGTGTCAGTCAAACCATAATGCATGCAACAAGTCAGAAGCGGGGGAAGTAAAACACAAGAAGTAAGGGAAAGAGGAGGTTGAATGACACATAGGGTTCCATGTCCAAGCTGAGGCTAACAAAGGAAGATACCAGGATGGATTTGATAGAGAACTCAGTGATAGAGTTGGGCAGGTTAGGTCACACAAAACCAAGGCAAGGGGCATAGTATAAGAAGAGCCAAGGCAGAGTCTATAGAATAGGGTAGAGCTTAGGAAACTATAACTAATTTAGGAGATGAGTTTGACTACAATAAGTGAGATAACACACAAGCTAAAGGAAACAAGGTTTGAATGAGACCGAATTAATCATGGTCGTGTGAAGGCATGATATAACCAACACAATGAGCCAAGAAAAGATCAAACAAGCTCAATTAGGTTTGAACCCAATTTGGGAATCAAGGTTGAGCTGTGAGAGGATGGATCTAAGCTCAAAATAGCTTGTCAAATCCAAAAAAACCAGTGAGCCCATGGAGGAAGAACAAAGAGCTTATCCACCACAAAATAAATCTTGACGAGTCAAGAAAAACAAACAACTCGCCAAACACCAAAATGAGCCTAGGGAGGAGCCCAACTCACCTAAGAGAGATGACAGAGAGGGAGATTTGTAGGTTCGGGTGAGCTGGGAGATGGGAAAAAGGAGTAGAGAAGAGGTAGAGGAACAAGGAAGCATGATAGAGCAAGAGAAGCAATTGAATAAAAAACCAATTTGTTTAAAAAAAATTAAATTTTAACTAAAAAATTATAATAAAAATATAGTTATAACTAGTGAAGTTTAGTTGGAAAAATCCTAAAAATTACACATGAAAAAACACCCAATCATAACAAAATCCAAAAACCAAAGATATTAATCAAGATTAAAAAAATCCAAATAAAAATTAAAAAATTGCATGAGAAGTGATAAAAAATAAAACTGGAAATATTCAAAAAATGAATGAAAGTACATGTTTACTGAATCAAAAATATGATACCATGTGATATTTTTCTACGAGGATAAATAGAAACCTATACAAATCAACAAGGTTGCAGTCTAATGGAAACTAGCAAGATCTAAGTAAGCAAAAAGTGTAAAATCAAATAATAAAAATCATGGATAGAATAAACATGTATAGTAATGCTCATAGATAAAAATAACAGGGTACATATGGGAGTGTTTTGTAAATCATGTTCCTAGATAATCATTCCCTCCATGATGGAAAGATGAGTTATAATTCTTAAGATGAAATGTAACTCCTATGACACCAATGACGTATATAAGAATGAAAATTTTAAATATGGAATATGTCATATGTCATATAATTCCTAAAGATCTATAACCTCACCTAATTGAGATGAAACGCCATATGAGGTTGAAAATTCCCCGAGTGATAAGGAAAATAACTCACACTAACATCTACATCTCACCAATATAATTCACTTTCTTATTTCTATCTCTTCACCCATCTACAATTTTCTTCCTCTTTAGTTTAGCGTTGCAGTCACAACAAGGGTGTTTCTGCACATTCCACGACCTATGACCACCTACAATATTAGTATAATGTACATAGTTTTCTATATTTCAATAAATGGGAGCCTCCTCATTCCCAAGAGGAGGGACTTTGTCCTGCTAGCGTTGATGAAAACCCATATTTTGTGCTTGAAAAATATTTCACCAACAATTGCGTAGTCTATTTTTTTTCCATATCCTTGAATTCAACTCCCCCTCTAATATTTATAGTTCCACAAAAAAGAAATGTTTTAATGTCTTGTAATGTTACATGAATCATAGGACTCTCATCTTCAAAAATGAAATTTGGTATGAATTCCTCTTGAATATACCTCCAAATATTTTTTTCCCTTCTCCTTTCATGGTGAATGTACCACACATTAAATAGTTGAGTGAGCATTTAAGGTAAGCTATTAACCCATAATTTTGGCTCAATTTGTTGTTCTTTCAAATATTAATGCATCCTTAAATGTGTAACTCTAGGAATTGGTTAGTACAAAACCTTGGCCATTTTTTTAACTTATAAGGTAGTGAAAACCTTGCATGCATCATTTCTACCAATTCCATCCATCTCAGGTATTTTACTAGTGAACATCCCACTATGTTTCTACCATTCCCTTACTTTTATAATCTGATGCTGCAACCCTCATTTTCTCCCATGGCACATGCTCTTGAAATTTAGTTAGGAAAGTATCATGTTATACTTACTAACATATTTTTGAATTTATCTTTCTTGCACATACACCGTTATCATTGTCTTAATTTCATGTTCTTTACACATCTAATTATTTAAATCCACATCTAAATCTCCATTCATTGATAAAGCTTCCTCCCATAGAATGTGAATTTCACCATTAGCTTTGGTATGATTTTAGTGAGTGTTAAAAAATTCATACAACCTTCCTATTTAGTAATTAGTAGGAGCTTGATGTTGTATTGCATATCTTCATCTATAAATGCATTCTTTGAATGTGTAGTGTGAGGAATATCCAAGGTATTATATAAGGGTTATATAAAGTTACTACGATCCATCTTTATTGGTGCTTCCCTTACACTTAGGAATTTTCCCTAGCTTGATTTTCCACCTTAAACCAAATATTAGTATTGTGTGTATAGAGAGATAATGGCTCTTATAGGATAGTTTATGGATTCTTCTAAGTCTTGTTCATAAGTAAGATAATTATAAAGTCATCTAGGTGTGCTTCCATATAATTGGTCACTTTATTAATAGTTACATTCCTATAATGAGCCCATTCCTTACCAAATGGGACTAGATAGCGGGTTTCAATTGTTTTCATGTCAATAAATTCAATATATACTTGAAAATGGATATCCCCAACTCTAATTTCACCATCCGCTAGCTAGAAAATTATATTAACTCTCCCATGGTCCTTCTCGACTTAATGTGACTAGACTATATGCTAAATAAAGTGCACCCATGGTTTCCCATGTTGATCTAGGTGTCCTATTTATTGTAATCCGAAAAATTAAACACCTCATTCCTTATTTCATAGCCTTTTATAATGTTGTTTAAGTGTATGTCCACATCCCACAATTTATTTTTTTTCATGTAAAATATTGGCTTGTTAACATTTATGGATCCAGTAGTTATGCTTTCTAAGAGAGTTTTAAGTAATTTATGGATGTTTTGGGAAATATATCCATTATGTTATACATTGAATATATTAAGAAGATTGGTAAGTGTAACTATTACTCCTTTCTTCAGGATTCACACTACTTTCCCATACATCCATGCTTTATTCTTACATATGTTATAACTTCCCGCATTATTATTTTGAATAGAATTCAACAATCTTTTCATGTCTTCTAGAAAAAAATTCCCCAATTTTTGCATCCAGATATTTATTCTCCTACACATATCATATTTGGTATTCAATAGGAACCTTTAGGGTTCCTAATTCTTTCTATTTTCTGCAGTTTGATGACATCTTGGAGGCTTATAGTTTCCCTAGGCATTGCATTTACCATCTTGACATTTAGCAATTTTTTCTTATTGTGTTTCTTTCCAAGGAAGGGTAGTCTTCTATGTGATGTTGCGTAACACCCTATAATATGTGAAATATATTTCCCATTCTATATTTGATGGGAATTTACACATAATGTGATTTTATTCTCCACAAAATAGTATACCATCACCTATCTTTGAGGTTAAGGCCCTATCCTCTTTTTCTAGTAAATGCATTGGTATCCCCTATGGTATGTATTATACATCCTTTACGAAATACCTCATATATGATCTTGATTATGATATCCTTTGTATGATACCTTAGGTGGATTAAAATTGCATTGTGGTTAGTTTTTTGGTGAAGGATTTGCCTAACTCATCATTTTTATATAGATTGTAGATCTCATCTTATATTTTATCTTGGATAGGGTATAGTCTATTATGCATTGTGCTATGGGGATGGAGGATGTTATCATCTTACATAAGACATTTTCATTTCTATTACATGGGATTGTGGATTTTGGGCTAATTTCTCTTTGATTGCAAACACATTCTTAATTACTTGCTTATTTAAATCCATTAATTCTCTACAATCCTTATATTCATGGATTGCTAATTTACAAAATATGCAAACCACAATTTGGGACATAATGTTACATTGGATCACATTTACCCATGGGATGACCCCATACCTTACATATCTCAAGTTCTCTTATCTATAATTTATAGGGATAGGTGGTTGATTATATTGGGATCTCAAGACTATATTTCTATGGTGCCTTTAATCTCCACACTTTACACACCAAATACTCAAATGCGGCTTCTTTTCTTCCTATAGTTATTTTAACCTTTACATCATTGCATCAAGCTTAGCTTTGGTCTTGGGGTTCACCATTGTACTATCCCAATAATATTCAATCTTTTCCAATCTTATTATAGCTTCAATGGCCTGTGTTGTAGTGGTGAAATTTGTTTACACAATGGAACATTGAATTTTGTTGTACAATCCTTTTATAAACCATGTAGCTTTATTAACATCATTAAAATTAAAATTAGTTTTGTTCATTACATCCGAGAATCAGATGTCATATTATAGAAATAATTCTCCTAGTTTATGTTTGATGTTCTTCAAGTATTGAATAGTTTGACCCAAAAACTAACTCATTTTAAAATTTGAAATTAAAGAATTCTAAATGTCTAGAAAATAAGTTGGGCTAAAACTCATGGTATACACAAATTATAGAGCTATACCATTCAAATATCCTATGAGCTCACTTTTTTCTGGTATCATTGGTGATCCCATTTGTACCTCATTTCTTATCACATGTTGACAGAAAGTGCTCTGGGTTAGTCTATCCATAATATGGTTGTAAGGTTTAGAAATGACTAGAAACATTTGTCATATTATTATTTACACCCTAACTAAATCTATGTAATAGAAAGTACACGACCATATAATGATGTAAAGTTTTGTAATAGGGCTATTATTCTAATCTAATCAATTTAAAACTAACCTTTCATAATCAAAATAATGAATTAATACTTGGAATGATTGATAAATGATAAAAGATAACTCAAATACACAAGAGTAGATGAGGATTTAGCTATATAGGTCAAAACAGAGAAGATATAGATGTGCAAATATGTGGTAAAGGAAGATTAGAAACTAGAGATGTTATGATATCATTTGTGGAACTAGAAACTGAGTAGGGAAAGGACCATAGGAAAAATGTTTGGTCTAGACTTAGAACTATACGGTCTTGACTGGAGTTATAGAGTCTTGGAC
Organism: Taxus chinensis; assembly: GCA_019776745.2. NCBI lineage: Eukaryota > Viridiplantae > Streptophyta > Pinopsida > Cupressales > Taxaceae > Taxus > Taxus chinensis. Next base: position 685,525,218 of record CM034147.1, on the reverse strand, counting down.
CCTTTGATAGTTGGGATCTAAAAATTCTTGTGTTCTTCATTTTCCTCAAACTTTCCTTCTCTATATGTTTATATTACTCGTACAAATTTGGGATGAATTATAATCACTTGTGATAAAGTGGAAACCTATAAACCTACAATACCCTTCATTAAATCATTAGCAGACCAAAATGAGAAATCTTGTGTGGTGAGGTTGAACTACCCTTGGTGGTTAACCCAAAAGTACTAATATAAGTGTTGCACTACATTCCATCATGCATGATCAGGTCTCATGTAGTTCTTCTAAGTTTTTGTGAAAGCATGGGTTTAATCTAAGCCAACCCCCTAGGGGTTCCCTCATATATCTTGACATAAAGATAGTGGGATAATGTATAGTATATAATGTACCCAACATGATAGTAGTGTGATTTGGTGTACCTCAACTATGTGACCCAACTCTTTGTTCCTTGAAACCCATTGACAATAATTAGAGTGAACTTTATCTTGTTAATACATGGATATATGACCTTTTCATGCTTGGAAATGGAGGACGATGAAATATTTAACTTGGTTTAGTGTTTCAGATATGTAGTAGTGGTTGCTCTAATTAATTTGTAACTGATTTGGGAAGATTTAGGAGATCCTTTAGTGAGTTTGAATTGATATTTACAATACGATCTTGTAAGAGTGCCATGTAAGTTTAAAGTGATATTGACTTTCTTATAGATCCTCTATTAAGTGAATTATTCTAATAAGGCCGAATCTAGGAAGATGAAATTACCCAACAAAGACACTCAAATTAAAATCAAATTTAGAGAATGTGAAATGCCATAATCATATATTGGCCATGAATGGATTCCACATTCAAACTAGATTGTATGATCCTCGACAAGATAAATGTGAAGTGAAACAAAAAGTTTTAAAATGATGCTTAGGGATAGTTTATTGTTTTGATTAAATCTTGGGAGATGCAACATTAAATTTAGAGTATTGGTTATGACATGATGGAGAAAATATTGATGAATAGTAACAATAGTATAATAATACGTGCACTGAGTAAACAACTCAAGAGGATGAGGAGGCATAGTACAATGTGAATGGAATATTTTCCTAACCTACTACACTTGCTCATGTGACTAGATTCTACATTATAAAATTCATAAGTACTTATTGAGACATATATAAAGAAAGAGGTAAACATAACAAAAGGTAAATATATTGTAGATAATATAATTTTTATAGTTTTACATATTGCACTAATTCCAAAGAGAATATAGCTAAATCATAATGATTTCAAAGTACATTTACTTGGAATGATGAGTGATAATAAAACAACTCAAGCATTGGGAAGTGTGAGGGAGGTGCGTGAGGAAGTTTCATGTTAGTACAATAAGTTAAAATTGTTATTGTTTCAAATGATAATGGTGAAAGGAGTGGCTCCTCTAGGGCAATCCAAGCTAGCTCAGAATCACAAGGGCGAGTTCTAGTAGTCATGCAATAAGTACTAGTGCCACACAACTTCTGTGAAATGTCACTGCATCTTCCAAAGTATCGCAAAGTTGAGAACACCATGGAGTATGTGCATAAGTGTGAACTAAATTTTTAAGTGAAATGAATTACTTATCTAGAGTATAAATTAAGCCAATTTGCTACAAATTTTCTAGATTAAGCACACACATGGTATAAAAAACATGATCCATAACAAGTAGTCATAGACTATGACCAATTGAAGGGTACATTTTTAAAATAATTTGATATACCCAAGTTTGAGTATAAAAGTATATTTACACTCAAAGAGATAAAAAAATATCAATGAAGCATGCATGTGTATGATGTGCATTTTAAAACATGGATCTCAAAGTTTTCTTGTGAGATCCATGTGACCCAGTATGCATAGTGGTTTTTTGGGGGATTGTTTTTTCCATTTAGATGCACATTATCACATAAGACATTAATAAACCCATGATAAACATTGAAATTAACATTACACACTAAATATAATAATAATTTAGATGAAGGAATATGCCTATTTATGGAAGAACATATTACATGTATGGAAAATCAATTGGAAAATTTAACAACAAATAATGCAAGGGAGACACGCAATGGAAGTAGAGGGTTACAAGGATTACTTTTCCTCACCACAATTTCAAAGAAATTATTATGGGGTGTGAGATATGTGGGGATGGACATGATGTTAGAAAATTCCCCTTTCTACAACATGCAATTCAAATAAAAGTGTCTTACTATTGTAATATTTGTGACGCACACACCCAAAAAATTGAAGATTATCACATTATCAACCAAATAAATGAGGCATAATCATTAGGGTTAAAGAAGGCCACTCTAAGCATTAATAATGAGTAAAACTAAAATATATGGGGGTGGGGTCGTGAAAGAGGAAGACGAGGAACAGGAATATTTCTACCAAGGATTTATTACAAGTGTGTCTTGTGCTTGGCATTTCCTATATGCGAGTATTGTCAAAAAGAGCATAAGGCGGAAGTGATATTTATGTGACCATGTTCTAAAAGAGTGAAAAGGGTGTAAGAATTATCAAGATCATGGACATCATATTGGAGCATCCAAAATAAGTGGATGCACCAAAAGTAACCCAAGGTCTAAAAATATTGGTAACTACTAGAGGAGTAAAGGAACACACGAATGTTTGAATCCTCATTGGAAAATATTCAATGCGAGAATCCTAAAGTAGGGAATGGATAACAAATGCAAATAAATAAAATGAATTTATAAAAGAAACTAAGGAGTAGTGGTGTAAATTACAAGGAGAAATTAAATTTCTAAGAGAAGAAGTGTGTATCTGAAAAGAATTGTAGAAGGTACCCAAATTTTGTAATGTGGAAAGGAATGGATTATGGGAAGTATAAAAATAATTATGCACTGAAGGTGTAGTTCCTCTATTATGCCAGTGCTTGTCACACCAAATAAAGAGTATGATTCTTGGAAAACAATTAGGACATGCTAAAAATAAGGAAGTTAAGTTTTATATCAAAGAAGAATATGATAGAGAAATTATTTTGAAACCTTGTATAGATAGGTGGAACATCAATGTCATACTAGTGGATATGAGTTTTGAAGTTAATATCTTGACAGCCGATGCTTGGAATAGTATGAGGAGACTTGTGCTTCACCCTTCATCACATTTTTTTTCATGGCCAATAGAATGTGTGTTGTACCAATTGGAGTATTGATGCATGTTGTTATTAGCATCATGGGGGTGAAGTTTCTTGGAGACTTCGAAGTGATTAACTTGGAAGAGGAAGATAATTTTCCAGTGTTACTTGGAAGACCCTACTGCTATACAAACAATGTCGACCTACACTTTAAAAAGTGCTACATAATATTTGAAAATGGTAAATAATGTGTGATACTCCTGATGGATCCCAAATAGGGAATTTTGAATATTGAACATGTTGAAGAACATGAATACCTGGAGCACATATATAATATTAAGGTTGATGGATTGGAAATATTTGATTCAAATCAGGATGGATTTTTACAGTGGAATGATACACAATAAATATCATATACAATTAGTATGACATGTTATAACTAGGTGCATGGCTCATATGAATTGATTAGGTGTGATTAAGACATATTAAATCAATAGCCCAAAATAGTGGATCGATGGGACATCCATCCCAAAAAAAAAGGTATGTGGGGAAATTACACAAAGAAAACAAAGCTCCCAGGCTAAGTTACCAAGGTGGGTAAGTATCCATGAGTATCTTCAATAAATAGAGACATATATGACCACGTAAAAAGTTCACATAAATTGTATGGTATATATAATTTGGGGTACAATGACAATATTGTTGGCTACTCACCAACCACACTTTTTGATATAGAGTTAAGTAACTAATGTTGTACATGTTAAATTTGAACAAGGGAATTATACATGAAGGCTCCCTAGCTACAACAGAGTAAAAAAGTCATAGTACCACTTAAAATAATGGGAAGAAGCTTGGTGTTTAGGTGGAAGGGATTTAAAACAAAGGTTTCTATCTCACACTTTCTATCATACCTTACAAATATGGGTGCATGAGTGGTTTTTAGATTGTAAAGCACATAGGGGAACAATGTAGTTCAGAGGAATTAAAATCCAATTTTGTGTTTACATTCTCTTTTAAATTCAAGATACCTAGGTTAAACTCCTTGATTCAAAGTACCAATAATGCAATTTTTTGGAATGAAGCTATAATGGAGGAGTGAATGTTAAAACTTCAGAATGAGAAAATATTGGAAGAACAAAGCAATGGTAGTGATTCCACTGATGAAGATGAGGATAAATAGATAAAACACAAATAACAAAGAAAAGGGAAACAAAAGATGGTTTTTTATATTGATCTAGAAATAAATTCTAACCATTTGGATTTTAACACTTCATGTGGATCCAAGGATCTCATTGATAAATACGGTATAGATAACATGTCATATATTGATCCATTGAAATATATGATGATAGTTATTGGGATAGAAGAAGCTAAGAAAATTGCATCTATTGAAGACTATTGGTCTGAGGTTAAAGTTGCTAAGATTGTAGAAATTCTACACAACTAACAAGATTTATTTCCAAGAATCTACAAAGAAATGAAAGGATTTCATCTATCATTGGGAAATATGTACATAAAACTAGTTGAAGGAGAAAAACTAGTGCAAAAAATATGTTATCAAGTGAATCCAAACTTGTAGACCAAGGTTAAGGAAGAGATGGATGGAATGTTGGTCATATGTGTAATTGGTGTTAGAAGCACACTGGACAAGGGGGGGTGAACCGGTCCTTCAAAAATTTCATCCAACTCATAAGAGAATAAACCAAGAGAGTACACAAGAACACAAGATGTGAAGTGGGAAACCCACAAGGGGAAGAAAACCCACTAATTTTTTGAATATATTACTCAATCCAAAATAATTTCATGAATATGACACATCACACAAGATTTTTTTAGTGAGGCACTAAACCCACAAGGAGTACCAACCCCTATTTAGCAAGACACCAACCATGCAAAGAGACTACAACCCCCTAGGGTGACCAAGCACCAAATCACCCTCCTTATGATGATGAGCACTTAAGTATTGTTGCTGCTACAACATATGAGATAAAAAATTCAGCTCCTCTCACTCAGATTCCTTCTCAAACACACCTTCTCCTTCTTTGCTCAAATTTACTTCTTCATAGGCTGATTAGGCCTAATGACCTTGAAGACCTGCTTCTCTACTCTTCTCAATCCTTCATACCTTCTTTCAACTATGTCCTAAAGGCCTAATATATCTATCACATTCACCTATATTTCAAACATAAATCTCTCTACTATCCCAATGATCACATTATCATACTTGCCTTTGCATCTTCTCAACCACTGTGACTTACCTAGTTAGTCATAGAATTAGGTCTAGTTTAGACCTAGAAAGAGTATCTTTACACTATACCTCTACTTAAAAACTATTCAAAAGGTCCTAAAAACCTTGAGACAACATGTCTCACACCTCTTCATGCCCTCATGGGCCCACACACCTTTGCAAATGACCTTCATGCTCCATTGGGCCACTAAGATTCTATACTAGGTCTAGATGAAGACCTAAAAACACTGCTCACACCTTACAGTAACCTTCTAAGACCTATATGAGCGTCTCAACACACTCTGAACATGATCTCCATGCCTCTACCATGCTTTAAAAACCTCCATGCATCTCTATCCTTCATATGCCATAACGTATGCTAACTAAATCTCATGATTAGGAAACTTGGCCAAAAAACTCTCACTTTATTAATTCTTGCAACCATGCCACTACTTTTCTGCCCGTTTCATTTTCAATACAAGATTCCTCTTTCTCTCCTTGTCATCATCATTTTCATTAATGTCCTTGCACCTTTTACATCAATGGAAACACAATCACACACATGCCAACAATTATACGAATAAAGGAGTTAGAGTGGGTAATTCAAATGGTAATAAGAATTAATTAAGATGGGCACATAAGTATTTACGTAAATTACTATGCATGGAATGTTTCATGTATAGTAGATCCATTCCCAACACCTTTTACAAAGGAGATTCTAGAAGGAGTGGCAACAAGGGAAATCTACATGTTTATAGACAGATTTTCTGGGTACCATCAAGTAAAGATAGCTAAAGAAGACTATAAAAAAATAACCTTTTTAACTGAAATGGTTTTTTTTTTGCATTTACAATAATTTCATTTGGACTAAAAATTGCTCCAATATTTTTCTGGTGCATTGTGGTGATTTCATTTGAATATTTCATCCTCAATTTTTTGCAAGTGTACTTAGATTATTAGACTGTTTACGGATCAACTAAGGACCATTACACATTCATACACCTGATTTTTGAGCATTGTTGACAATTGAAAATCTCATTAAACCTAAATAAGTGTGTGTTTGCAATTCCTTTTGGGACATTACTAGGACACATAATTTGCAAAGATGAGTTGCTTGTTAATCCAATGAAGATAGTGGTGAGACTACAATTGGAGACCCCAAAAATGTAAAGGAACATGTGTGCATTCCTTGAACATTACAAAAAAAATCAAAAATTCATCTGGGGGTATACAAAAATAGTTGTGCCATTAAATAATATTATAAAAAATTAAAGGCCATTTGAGCAGGCCACGAAACAATAAAGGCATTTGATGAGTTAAAAGGGAGACTTTAAAGGACACCTATCTTATGATTCCATGATTAGAATAAACCTTTTTATGTACATTTAGATGCATCATGAACATCACTGTGAGAAATAATTTCTTAATGAAGGAAAGAAAAATTATATTATCTGCTCTTCTTTGCAAGCTATTATTGACATGTGTGAAGAAAAATTACACCACTAAAAATAGAGAGGGGATTTCAATGGTGTACATACTCCAAACATTTAAATAACTAGAAATACCCTTTTCTTTTACAAAAATCATATGGGGATAAAATAAATGGTAAATAAAACAATATTACATGGGCGCATATGTAGGTGGACAATCTTATTTCAATAGTTATAATTATCAGTAGTAGCAAAACCAAGAAAGAATAATGCAGGGCTTGATCAACTCTTGCATATAACTACTAGAGAAGTGATGAAAACAATAGAATATGGGATGCATGACGTGAAATTGTTAAAAGTAAGAGAACACTAAAATAACTTAACAATATAAAAATATTTATTGAAAAAGGATTTTTGCTGAATAATTGGAATACACAGTAAAAGAAATAGCTTATTGTCAAATTCATACTATATCCGATTATAGTGGAGCAATTTAGGAAACGGGTCAAGATGAGCTACTCATGCATTTTTTTAGAACATGACTATATATAAATATTATAGGAGGTACATGGGGGAGTAGTAGGTGGGCACTATGTCAGTGATGTAACTACATGCAAGATTTTAACAATAAGGTTATGGTGGAGAAATTTATTTCATGACACAAAGGAATGCACGTGTACCTATGATGTTTGTTAATGTGTCGACAAACCTAATAAAAAATATGAAATGTCCTTGTATCCAGTAGTTATTCAATAACCTTTCAAATAATGCTCCATTAAATTTTTGGGGAAAAGAAATCATGTCTCATATAAAAGTGGCATGTGTAAAATCATCACAATAATGGATTGTTTGAAAAGGTAGGTAGAAATAGAATCAACAAAAAATGTACTACATATACAATGGCAAGGCCCATTTGGGAGAATATCATAAGTAGGTATGGGTGTCCATTAAGCCTTATCAGTGATAGGGGAACCCATTTTCCCAAGAAAATGGTACACACATTTTTATTAGAATTTTTGGTTATACACCATAAGACTAATCCATATCATCCAGAGGTGAATGAGATAGTTGAAGAATTCAATAATATATTGGGAAATAAATTGAAAATGATATGTGACATGGGGAGGAAGGGATGTGATGACATGGTATCAATGGTTCTATGGGAATGCATAAGCACATATAAGAGGTTAAATATGGCAACACATCTCTAGTTAGTGTTTGGTAAATGAGTAGTGTTGCCAATTGATTTCATGGTTCCATCACTAAGTACAGTGCATGTTGCAAACTTAGATGATGAGGCATCCATAACAAAGTGACTTACCAAACTATTATAGTTGTATGAAAGAAGAGTGCATGCAATATGAATATAAGGAGTAGAGAAAGCATGCCAAAAATCCTAACATGATAGAAAAATAAGAAAAGAAAACTTTAACTATAGGTGCGAAAATTTTGCTTTATGAATGAAAGTTCACGTACAATCCTAGAACAATTCAAACACATTGGCCAGGGCCCTATGATATACATGAGATTTTTCTTGCTAGTGTATGTAAATTGGAGGACTTAAATAGAGAATCCCTACCTGATCACTTCAATGTGAGTAGGATTAAACCCTAATTCTAGTGGGGGTCATGTATGTAATCCAATAAGTGTATGCCATTAGGATAGGTGTTGTTTCAGTTTATATGATAGTTTTTATTTTGCACTTAGGGTAATTTACTTTAAAGTATTCATTTTTGTAGTAATAAGCACACATGTTTCATGAAAGAATTAAATCCATATGATATACTCAAGAATATTGTTCTCAAAAGTGAAGTAAAAATGAGATATGGAATAATCTATTTATATTTTTCTAAGTCATTTATATAAAAAACACACAAAGGACCACATGCACAATTAAATTGGGGAGGATAAAATATGTTTGTACTTAAAGCTTCAAGATATCGTGGAAGAAGACTACACTGATGCACACCACATGAAAGGGATCGGTGTAGTGGAAAGAGTGGAGGTTGAAGCCAAACTTTGAAAATTTGTAGATAACGGAGGCCCCAATGAAGGCCATGTGTTTTCCATCAAGGCTCTCCAAAAATGAAAAGTGATTTCATTTTTTATGTGAATATTTTCATTCCCTTTAAGTTTTTGAATTTTTAACTAACATACATAAAAAATATGAAATAATGTAATAAGTGGATATTCTGATTTCATTAACATCCAACATTAATTACATAAATTATAATAACAATTTTCAAAGTGACTATTAATAAAAAAACTATGAAAAATAAGGGACATATTACACTTAGTTGATTATGCGTGGATCTAGAAGAGTCTGTGTGATCTGAGTGTAGGAATAAGATGATTTGAGACTAAAAATGCTTCATTACTGAAACTAAACTTGGTCAAAACCATAAAACTAGGTCAAAAGCGTAGGTATCCTAACTCTTCTATACGATCTTAGACCTACTTGGAATCTAGGTCTAAAAATTCTAGAGTGTTTCACCTACCTATAAATGAGTGTCATTGTGTGTTGGTCTTCTTCAATCACCTTTAGAATAGCTATGTAAAATATTCTCAAACCCTAGAACCATTATAGTGCAAGAAGGAGCTCCTACAAAATATTCTCAAACCCTAGAACCATTGTAGTGCAAGGAGGAGTTCCTACAAAATAAATTTAGGTGGGTTGTGGGCACCCCCTATGTACCAGAAACATCACCACTACTTTGAAGAGGGCTCAAACCACACATAATTATTCTAACATGTGATATATATTGTAGTATAATTAGAACTTGACAAATATGCTTTGAAAACACTTTTATTGAGTTTTACACTTGTTCAAATACTTGGGAAGTGTCACTTTGCTTGCTTGTAGAATGAATATGGAGACTCCTAGAACTGAAAGGATAATTCATACCTATAGATGGTGTTATCCAAATATATGTGCATGAGTTATTTCATAGTTTAGGGATCTTGGAGCACCTTTTGTGATTGATTTTACATGAGGATTTCTTAAAGTGCAAGGTTCCTAAATGAAGTATGATTTAGTTTTTTATATATTCTTATAAAGGTTCTTATGTCATGAATGACCGACCAAGGGGATATGTTTTCTCATAATAATGTGATAGGATTGAAATAATTATCCCAAAACATGTCGGTCCAAACCCATACAGTAGGGCTGGCTTATATATTTGTATAACTCGATTGAAAATGGTGGTTTTGACTAGGAGGGAAAATGCATGTTTTTAATTTATGGACCGAAGGATGAATCTTTCTAGGTATGTTTTATGTAGTTAAAATTTATAAACTAATGATAGAGATGTTTAAAAATATAATAAAGTAATTGAAGATCTATCAAAGTGTACTAAGTAAGAGTGAGGAGAGTGCATTTGTACAGGAAAGTGTGAAATGTCAAAATGAGTAGTGTCAAAGGATAGATTTCCAATTTTTAGTGTCTAAATTTACCTCCTTTAAGAATTAAATGAAATCACATTCTTAAATGAAAAAGATACCTGAATGTGTAGACACGTTCCTTGTTCGTTTGCAATAACTTTTTTGTTCAATATCCCAATGTATTAGTGTTGGCATGCTCCAAAATGAAACTTGCAACATAGAGCGTAGTCAATACCCAAGATAGGAAATTGAAATTTAACTCAATATGTTATGAAATTAATGTAAATAAATATGTAAAAATAAATTCCAAAAGAGATGAAAAACATGGAAGGAATACACCTATTTGTTTTGTGGAGAGAATGTGCTTTCATACATTTATAATTTGGAGCATAAAATCACACATGTATCAAATCCAATTCAGAATGAGAAAATATGTACACAATTTTATCCTTAACCATGAGGTAGAATGACATTATGTGAAACATACGTCAAGATCATGAATACATTTGAGTCAAACCATAAAGATCAACATCTACACATCTAGCATTACATCAAATATATATAAAACATGTAAACTATTCAATATCTCAATCACATAACTACATATACAACATCACATCAAAATGTAATCAGGATAGAAACATGATATTCAAAGTCATAATCATATATATACTATTGTTTACCTTAAACAACACCTCAAGATATACTCATATATAAAATCATCTACATATGAGTCATAAATTAAATCCACATACTATGTTGTACACATAAAAATCAAAAACTCGATCTCTACCTTAGCCTCCTGCTACTCCTCCATCATGTGCTACAGATCTATGAATAGGATGCATGACACTCATAATTGATTGCATCGTTGAAAATATCATGTCAGAGACTTGATACATGCATCTCTTACCCTATGCTGCACCATAACGAGCTATGAAAATGAGTAATCATCTGATGTCACCAGACACTCACAATACCTCATCACCTGCTCGCCAGTGCCCAATATTGTTCCAAAATGAGTCACAACTAACTAGGAGTGCCCATATGCCATCATGCTATGGGATAGCTCATCATATAAATGTAGCATTTCTGTTCAAGGACACTGGAGTCCTATACCCTAGGATACACTGCCAGCAACATTTGAATCTTTCCCCACCTCTCCATATTTCACCCAAAATGCTTCCCATTGTCGACAATACATATCTCACTATTGCTAATATGTATCACGCTCTAAGTGTACCTTATATCTTTCCTACTATAGGGTGTCTCGCTCCAAGTGAGTGCTTTCATGCTCTACTACTAGCTTATCTCTCTCCAGATGTAATGCATCAAAGGATTCCTATAGCTAGGATAGATCCTCGCCACCTTCACCCTCCTGCTCCTCCTCTCCTCTCCTCTACCTCCTCCCAACCCTATCTCCCCGGGTAGACCACTATTATGTACATCACTCATTAAATCCCTCTAGAACTCTATCTTTATCCATATCTATGGCCTTCTTCTCTTGTACCTCTTTGACTTTCCCTGCGTCCATCTCAAGTAGCAGGCCCCACAACTTGAGAGATGGTCCCATGTTAGCAAAAATTAAAGATCTGTATATCTAAATCTTAGGGTGATACTTTTTTGACATAACAGTAGGTTCCCTAACCACCAGAAACAACTAACATTTTTCTAATTTTGATTATGTGTAAGTTTAGATTCAAATCGAGAAGATTTTTAACCCACTTTATTCAATGAAATAACCCATAATTGTTTGTCTATTGATAATGGAAACATAATTACATCTTACTTAGTAGCATTGATTTAGATATTTCCTATCAATTAATCCATTTTTTATGTGATCCAATCTAGGTTTATAGTTTTCTATTCCTATTATTGTTGTTTAGTTACATTCACATTGTTTTTGTTATCATGTTTTTTGTTCTTGTTTTTCTTGTGTTACACCATGGTTTCTACCATGTGCATCCCCCTTATAGGAACATTCTTCTTGGTAACCACCAGATCATTCATTTTAGAGGTTATATATATACTTTCAAATACTCATATATGATTGTACCACTTTTATTTTGAGCCGTAAATTCAAATTCTTCATCAAACACATCTCAAAAGAGGGGGTACACATTTGGGGTTTTTCTTAATTTATAACAAATACAAGAATCGTTCTAGGGAAAGACATATGTAGGGAAAAATAAAAAATGCCTCATAATTGGACTCAAGTATAGGAATTTTGTAATATCTATAGGGTTCAAAACCGTATAGCCTGGTCAGGACCGTATGGTCAATTCTAACCCTATCATACATTTTTTTCCTAGAAGTATGCCCAGTCCATTACAGTTACAAAAGAAGGCACAAGAACACATGCCAAGTCCAAAAATGGAGGTTTGACAACTCATAGATTATTTGGAACAAGTTTTCCTAGAGTTCCATTACAATTTTTGAATGTCCATCCTTTTCAAAATGAAAGGTTTTACAATATATATCTGAATTGAGAGAGATAGAAGAAAGAGAAGAGAGAGAAGAGAGATGGGATGGATTTTATAGACTTCAACCACCAATAGTCTACATTAAAGTCTTTTGATAAGCACATGGGAACCTTATAGAGCCATAATTTAGTCTATTACATCATGCAGAAGGAAATGGAGCCATGCCTCATCAAATTTGGTGGTTGAGCTACTTGATTTGATCGATTACGTTCCTAAAATACTCTTTTCCACCCCTTGAATATATGTTTTCCATTTTGACCATCCAAAAGACACCAAAATCATATTTTTATGATGCCAAATTGAAGATCTCGATGAGATTTTTCCAATTATATAAATTTTGTCTAATTTGGAGCTTGGGATCAAAAGATATGGCCATTTGAAGTTTTTCCAGTTGCGAGGCACACAATTTTGACATGTGGCAGCCTCTAATTGGTTTGAGGATTGACCTCTGCAAACACTTATTTGATTTTTTCTTTTCCAAGAGTTCATCTCCTAGTGGTTTACAATATCGGGCTATGTTTCCTTACTTGCCATCTGTCCTTGTCCTTTACCTTTTATGGGTTTCCTTTATAAAAAATGGGCCAATAAAACTTTTCCACATTCCTTCAGGAAGTCAGACTATCTTTTTCTTTTTTCAGACCCTGTAACATGTAGAAAAATGATAAACATCCATACCTCTCACATTTCATACCTTGTCAGACCCCCTAGAAATGCAAGCCAATAAGAAACAACCACATTTCCTTTGCAATTTTCCCATTCAAAGCTCTTTGACTGACCATTGAGAAGTATGAGCCAATGAGAAGGCTCTATGTACGTCACATGCTAGTCCTTTTGAGTTTTTCCTTTGACATTTGTGAACCATTAGCCAATGAGGAATCTCCATGCCTCTATGCATTGTCAGACTGTGTAAACCATTGACTGACAACTACGAAGTGCAAGTGAATAACAAATCTCCACGCAACTCTTCACATCGCAAATTCTAAGTCCCGGGGACTTAGAATTTTTTTTGGCTTTGAAGTTATTGCCACATGTCCCTTTGGCCTTATTTGACCCTTTGAACCCAATGAAATACAAACCATGGCTAACTCCAAGGACTTAAAGTTTGGAAAATCGAATTACCTTAGAAACTGTCAGAATATTGACATGTACCCTACCTTGATCGGTGATTTGCCACCATGTGGCTCTTGGGCCAGGACTGTTGCACTTCTTCCAAGTGTCTATACTAATGCTGACATTAATTTTGACAGGAAAATGAACATCAATCTACTTTTTAAATATAGCCCACTGATAAATGAAGCAAAGTCCACATGGGGTTTTTGAATGCCAACAACTTGTGCATTTGGGCAATGGATTTTGACCGTCACAGACCTGTAAAAATTGGCTAAATCCATTTTTAAAAACTGTTAAATCCAAAATTAACCCAAGGGGTAATTTTGGACAATAAATTGGTGACCTCTTGAGGTATTCTGCTTGCTATATTAGATCAGTAGCCTTTTGCAATCCATTGGACATGGAGTCAAGCCCAAAACTTAAAAAGACTGATCAAACGAGATGTTCCTACTTATCATCCCCGTCAGAATCCAATGCCCACATACCTTCCTTTCTAGCCAATGCAACTAGTTTATTAGTTTCCAAATTTTTAGGCTACTGTAAACTCTTCCTGTTCTATTCCACAATCATATACTGGGTCCAAATTTAAGTTTCCATGTTTTCTTTCTACTACTGCTCTAAATCCAACTTCCTCACATGTAAATTTTTAACCTCATTCCTTTGCCCAAAAAATGCAAAATCAAGATGAGACCCAAACCACCCCTCCACCTTCATTTGCAGTGCCAATTGATGAAGGTGAAGATCAAAAAATTATCCAAGAGGGGTAACAAAGTAAAGAAAATAATAGGATGGATTTCATGCAGAATTTGAAAAATGGGTCTTAAAATTTTAATTTGATCATGTTCCACAATTTAAGAAAGAACCCATGCAAGAGGTGGACGTTTTTTATGTAGAAGAGAAAACACAAGAGGGATATGATCAATAATCTCAATGTTATGATCTGTAGTATGGCCAAGAAGACTACCTTGATTCCTGATAATGGACTATGCAACATCAACCCAACTTGCAAAACTCTATACAAGACATGGAAGATCATACATGTGTCAACTGAAGAGGATTTTCAAGTCATATTGTGAACAATGAATCAACAGTTTTAATGCATGCAAACCTACATGTTTTACTTCTTGATACCATGATCATCGGATAATTTTTAAAAATTCTCTAAACATCCCTAAATGGTTTTATTGTAGAATATCATCTCGAGATCTTTCTAATGACTATGAGAACATGACAAACGGACATCGAGAGCTGCTAGTTATGTCCGGTCAAAGTTCAGAAAGTGGGAAAGTCAACTCTGGTCAACTGGTCAATATTGGACCAATCGCACTATGTCATGTGGCTGAAAAGGCAAAGGGAGTTATCGTCCGAACTCGAATACGATCGATTTACTTATCGGGAGATGAAAAGTGGACTATATGATCTGACCAAGTTAATTAATTTCGATACCCTATGGTATGGGTCAAATTTTTATTTACTTGGTAAATCCACTTACACGCCGATTTCCAAATGCCACACACACACACACACACACACACACACACATTACACACACACACACATTAGTACACACATATGTTCCACTTACCCATTAGTATAAACCGCCAACATGCCAAGGATCCATGTAGTGAAGGAGGGAAGCGGTGGTGGGGGCATGCAAAGCCATCCATGTGGAAGAAGGTGAAGTGAAGCGGTGTTGAGATGGGGGCGGTTATGCCCACGGTGGTCTTTTGACCACTATCAAAATGCGTGGGAAAACGGCTTATTAAAGCCTTAAACATATTATCCCATCCCACCAAATATGGGATATTTAACACACTTCATTAAACATGCTTCTCCACCAACATAGGTATTTAGCCCATTAAAATATGCAAATCCACTTATCAAATGCTATGAAAAGCCCTATTTGGGATTTAATCCCATCAACTATGCTACGGGCTATGGTTATTTTTACCCTAAGGATAATATGTATTGAATTTTTTTAAGGGCCCTAAAAATTGTATAAATAGGGAACCCATTTTCATTGTGACAGACACACATGAGTCCAACAAGCTTATTATTTGTTAAGCTTATTTGTGGGATGTGTCAAAAAATATTGTCTATTGGCCTATTATTTTAGGAAATAGTAGACAAAATATTTGTGATTGGGAGTAAATTATAAACTACCTAATAGGCCCATTGAGCCACACCAATTACTTGTAAATCATTGATTGTCGACAGGAGTGCTAGCGTCATATTGATAGCATCAAGAAGGCCGATCGAAGCCAAAGGACATTGTGCATCAGGAAGGTGAAGAAAAATTTGATTGATCATCGAAAGTTTTTTGAAGAACTGCTGTACTGAGTAGGCAAGTAAAATTCCATTAGTTTTTCTTGTGAAATTACTATTGTAACTTACAAGTTTTGACTAGTGAAATGGTTCAACCACGAACCTGGAGACGTAGGCAATTGCCCAACTCCGTAATTAATCTTTATGTAATTTTCTTATTTTCTTACAATTATTTTTAAATTGATTACTTAAAAGGAGAAAATCATCAGAAAATATTTAAAGCCTACAAGGGTCTAAGATCAGGTAGTAACAACTTGATTATTTTCGGATCAAGAGCCGAAGAGAAAATAAATAAAACCTGATACATGTTATGAGAAATAACATCCTTTCCTCAAAAAATATGGCCATGTGATCAGTTTCACAACAAAATCACATGGTGGGAATGAAAGCATGCCTCATGCTCCCAAATTATTCAAATTATTAGCAAAAATCATGATGAATACCTCCTCAAGTTTTTCTACATTTGATTGGGGGTGTTAGAGTTGACATTTGGTACTTTGATGATCATCCCCATGCTCAGAATTAAGTATGACTGGTTAAAACTCTTTCCTTGTCTCTAAAGAAAAAAAATACTTGATTGGGAACGGTCTAATCCTTGAATTTTTCCTATCTTATTTGTATATAAATCAATAAATGGAGCTACAAGGAGATTTTTTTCCCCTCTTCTTCATCATTGAGCATGTCTGCAAGCTGATTCGAAATTTGTTTTGCTTCTCCAAATAACTCTTTCTCTTCCTTGATGAATGGTTTGGAATTTTTTTCATCATCTCCCTCTTTTGTCTCAAGCATCGTGAACTTTAAAAGAAAAAAATATTCTTTTTGTTCTTCACGAGGACTAATTTGAGTAACATGATCTTTTTTGATGCTTTCCTGCATGGCAGGCTCATCAACAAAATATGACTCTACAAAAGTAAGAAAGAAGCCTTCAATGATGTCATATTCATTTAAAGTCTTTGAATCTGATTTGGTATCCTCCACATGTTCCTCTTCTTTTTTATTTGGAGCTGATACTTCATTTTCTTCTGACTTTACAAGCTGAGACAAATCACCAACCTATGGGAATATGGTGCCAACATTCACACTACATTCAGATCAAAGAGATTGTTGGTCATCTTCTTCTTTTTCTAGATCATCTACAAAATCATCCTACACCTTGTGTTCTTAATTTTCAACCTCTTTTGAAGGCCTAGTAAGTAGTGGGATTTGCCTGAATTAAAACTTTGCAGCCCAATTCTTCAAATTTTGTAAAATTTCTTCTCTGCTAGGCTCTTCAACTTGTTTCCCTCCTTGAATAATTTTTTGATTTTATTCTTCCCAAAATGGGTTTGGGAATGCAAGGTTTGAGGTAGAAGGGAAGGATTAGGATCTTCTTGTGGAGGAGATGAAGGTTTTGAAGAAAAGAGGGCAGAGAAATGAAGGTGAGATGAAAGAGAAGGATATGGAGAAGGGAAATTCTCAATGGGGGAAGCAGGAAGAAATTTAGGAATATGTAAAGTAGGTTGAGATGGAGTAGGTTGGGGAGGAATAATGGGAGGTTTCTAAGATGGTAGCATAGGATTTCCCCATTGACAAGGTTTCTTAACACTAGATTCATGATCCTCCAATAACTCAACCCACTTTGTAATTAGGGGCAATATCTCAACCATGAAAGCCATATTTTGCTGAGGGATGAACCAATTTTGCATAAGGCCAACCCATGGACAAGGGACCCTAAAACCAATTTTGCATTCCTTCATTAAAAATTCAGCTCTAGTCTGCACCATGTTCAACTCCAGGTTTTGGATCTTGCTTTGGAAATCAACATCTGCTAAAGAGTTTCCACCATCACCTACATAACCTTTTTCTTGGATTTTTTTTAGTTAAAAGTATAACCATATGGATTAGTAGAGGGCGGGTCAGATGCAAATTATTCGTGATAGGGATCATATAATTGATTTGGAGGAGGATTTTGACAATATGGGGATGGAGAGAACTAATTTTGCTACAGTAAATGAGAGTTCCAAGATGGGAATAACTTCATGAATGGAATGAAAATGGAAATATATTGAGGTAAATAATGAATGGAAATAGATGGAAAGAAAAGGGAAAGGTCTGCTGATGATATAATGGGTTTTTTTATCATTAGACTTTCCAGATGTGTTAATAATCATGCCTCCAAAGGATGGTTATCAACAAGAACACATCAAACTTGGAAATATGATGATTTAAAGCACACAAGGGGGTGTAATGAAACTCCCCCACAAAGGACTTTGATGCACACATGTGAACTATGTAGCTTTCAATGCTTGTCCCACTGGGCATGCTAAAACTTTTATGTCAAAAAAGTAGCACCCTGAGACTTGGCTATGTAGATCCCTATTTTTTTCTAACATGGGACCATTTCTCAAGTTGTGGGACCTATTACTTGAGATGGACATCAGGATAAGGTCAACTTCCTTTACCTAATCTAATGCTAAAACTACTCGTAAAGAAGGAAATACAACCAACTAATCCTAAACTAACCATTCCAAGGGACTAGGGAGAGAGAGAGAGAGAGGATTAGAAAGATTCATGGAAATGAAATCCTATGCTAAAAGGTGGTGATAACACTAGAAAAGGGGTGGGTGACACTCTAGTGAGGGAGAAAGGGAAGGAAATGGAGAAAAGAGAGGCCAAAAAAGGTGACACAGACCCAAGCTTTAGTTACCATCTATTCTCACATGAAACACAATAAAAATAAACATGCAAAGAGAAATAAATGCACAACATAATCAAATAAGTAAAAGAGAGGAAAGACTGTAAATAAAATAATCTAGGACAAACAAATATGTCACAAAACAAGATTCATTGTAATAGAAGTATGCACAGTCCATTACAGTTACAAAAGAAGGCACACTAACATATGCTAAGTCCAAAAATGGAGGTTTGATGACTCATAACTACTTTGGAACAAATTTTGATAGAGTTCTATTACAATTTTTAAATTTCCATCATTTTCAAAATGAAAGGTTTTACAATATATAGCTGAATTGAGAAATATAGAAGAAATAAAAGAGATATAAGAGAGAAGGGATGACTTTTCTAGACTTCAACCACCAACAATATGCATTCAAGTCTTCTTCCAAGAACATGGTAACCTTACAGAGCCATCATTTAGTATATTACATCCTATAGACGAAAATGGAGCCATACCTCATCAATTTTGGTGCTTGAGGTACTTGATTTGATCGATTACGTGCCCAAATAACTCTTTTCTTCCCCTAGAAGATGTGTTTTCCATTTAAGACCACCAATATTCACCAAAATCATATTTTTGATGATGTCAAATTGAATATATCAATGGGAGCTTTCAAATGATATGCGTTTTGTCTAATTTGGAGCTTGGGATCAAAAGATATGGCCATTCAAATGTTTAACTATTGGGAGGCACAAAAGTTTGACATGTGGTAACTTCTAATTGGTTCAGGGATTAGCTTCTACCAATGTGTACTTTCTTTTTTCTATACTAAGCTTTCACCTACCATTGGTTCAAAATATCAGGCTCTGCTTCCTTGCTTTCCATTTGTCCTTGTCCTTTACCTTTTCTGGGCTGCCTTTATAAAAAACGAGCCAATAAAAATTTGCCACATTCCTTTGGGAATTCATTATGCCCTTTCCCTTTGTCAAACTCTGTGACACGTGGACCAATGAGAAATAACCACTCCTCTTGCATTTTAGACCTTATTATACCCCTTAGAAATGCAAGAAAATAAGAAACAATCACATTTCCTTTGTAATTTTCCCATTCAAATCTCTTTGACTGACCATTACGAAGTACGAGCCAATGAGAAGTCTCCACGTACTTCACATATCAGTCCTTTTTATTTTTTCCTATGACATCCAAAAACCATCGACCAATGAGGAAGCTCCACACCTTTCTGCAATGTTAGAACTACTTTAAATCCTTTGCATTTTTCGAGGCTATGAAAGAGAGAACTAATAGTAATGGATCCATGTAGCTCTTCGTATCTGCATATTTCTAAGTCTCGGGGTACTTAGAAACAATTTTTCTTGCATTTGAACTTATTGCCAACTTGTCCCCTTTGACCTCACTATCTATTCCTGGGACCCTATGGAGAATAATGAGATATAGACCATGGCTAACTCCAGGGAATTGGAGTTCCGGATGAGACAATCACCTAAGGAATTACTGCCGAATGGTGACACAATGTACCCTACTTATGATCGCCTCTGATCTGTGCCACCATGTGGCTTCCTTTGTAGCTACGGCTTTAATATGTGCTTCCACACAAAACTAACCCTTTTATCACTTTGTTCCTGACGGGTTCCCACTTTCTTGAGAAAATGAACATAAATTGGATTTCAAAACATAGAAAACTAATCCATTGCTTTAAGACAAAGTCTCCCGCAGGTTTTTTGAATGCCAATGGCCAATGGTTTTGGGCAATGGAATTTAATAGACCATTTAGACCATCACTATACCTATACAAAATGGCTAAGTCCATTTTTTAAAACTGTTAAAGCCAAAATTAACCCAGGGGGGGTAAATTTGAGATAACAAGAACCTATGGTAAAGAGTTGTTAGACCGTTTAAAGAGCTTTGAAATAAATTATACTTGATTTTGTGAAATTGCTATAAATTATATGTCAATTTTTTTATTAAAAAAATTCAAATCTCACCTCAAATACCTCTTAGAAAAATTAACATGTGAAAATGTCTGTGACTATTTTTTGTTAGAACTTACATGGATTTCTGTAACACTCGTAAAATACCACCTTCTTGATTCGCACATATATATAAGAATGCAAAACTAGACCCAACAATGGTGAATGCACTGTTATGATGTGATCCTAATGTGTAAAATATATCCTAGAAAGCATGGATCACTTATGATATCGACTAGCATAACCAAGATTATTTTTCAACACCCTAATTAGGCCTTTTAGGCCTATAATAGGACATATATGAAAACAATTTTGTGCTGAGGCATTTGTTAAACTAGTGAAAAGTTGTTCTATCATTAATATTTATCAATCCCCTTAACTGGATCTAGGTGGGGTGGAAATCAACGATTAAATGTGAGTCAACAAGTAGTCATGGTGTAATACAATGTGGGGTCCAAGGTCCGTATCTTATCAAGCACATCTAATGGGGTTAAGATTTTTTAGTCTACATGGTTACAGATGGGATTGAAAGTAGATTGTTGGTATAAGGATCCTTTTGCAATATAATGCCTTTGTTCTGTACAACTTTGAATAAGAGACTTTGCAACATGTGTATCTGTGAACTTTATAGTGTCTCCCAAAATGATGTGCTAATAGTAACCTCATGTATTTATAGATTAGTTTTGAATTCAAGTTTGGGCACTATTGTCATGCAAGGTGATATATAATGGGAATGAAAGGTTCTATAAAAATTGATAGAACACCCATAATGTGAGAAAAAGGATACTATCAGAATACACATGTCCATTTTTGGTAGGAGTATGCATCATTTACACACAAGACATAATACCGCAAACATGGGACACCCCTAGTGATTGGAAATGAAAATCAATGGTCAAACATGAGCCTAAAAATCAGATACAGAACTAAGGGAAGGATAGAGACAACTAAAGATGACAAACATATATGAAAAATTAAGTGTGTCCAAATGAGGTAAATGAATAGTGTATCCACATATCAAAAGAGATAACAAATATTACAAGTAAGAACTCCATAACTTACAGGTGTTTGTGACATGGGTCCAAAGATAATCAAAATGCACAATAAATACTGTGAAAACACAGCGCGAAGTAACTGGTAATAGAAATGTGACACCTATATATAATCTGTAAAAGTACACTAGCACCATACAAATTAATTAGTCTATGTACCAGAATAAGGTGTCCACATAATGGCCTAATCATGGTGGGTGTCACTCTATATATTCACATAAAAAAAAATGAATGATACCGCATGATACACACGTGTGGATAGAAGAAATAGATATAGTCTAATGCAAAACATAGGAAATTCAATAATATGTATAATGACTATAAGTGAACAAAACATATGCTACATATGCTACGAAAAGTATAGGAATGGAGTATTACGTTGCAATATGTTTAAACTATCTATGGTGAATCTGAAATTATTTCATACATCTTATGATAGAGAATGTAACTAAATATATGTAATAAATACTTCCCTTATAGAGACAAGAGTGTGATACATCTGTGTGTGTGTGTGTGTGTGTGTGTGTGTGTGTGTGTGTGTGTGTGTGTGTGTGTGTGTGTGTGTGTGTGTGTGTGTGTGTGTGTGTGTGTGTGTGTGCGTGCATAAATGTGTGTGCGCGCGTGTGTGTGGCATGCGTGTGCAAAGTGAGGAAATTCAGGTGTGGAGTCATGTCTCTTAAAATTCAAATTGGAAATTGGAGATAAAATGCATCTAATCTGGAAATTCCCATTTTGAGGTGTGGTATGAACTTGTGAGCTATCCCAATGAAATTATGTGCATCATGTATATGATCAGACTAGTGAAGCTCATGGAGTAGTCTACATCCTTGAATGGATCATAGAACGTGATGCAATTGCATGTATGTACCATGATTCATTGCAAGTATAACAAGGGTATATGAGGTCTTAAGTGATAATATTTTCGTAAGTGTATAGCATTCATGGGAATGTTAGGAGGTGATAGCCCTAGAGATGAGGAAATATAATAGACATATGATCCTAATCACTCTATAAAAGGAATATGTTCCCCAAGGTGCCTAACAAGTATAGGAATATGTTTCAAAATGTCTTGATAATCGCTTCGCTCAACGTTGGAAAGATTTAGTTAGTGTAATCTTTGAGAAAGGATAAGTAATGATCCTGAAAGTGCGATAGGGCATGAAATCAGGTAAGACACATGGAAATAATTTTTTTCCAATATTGGGCCAAATGAAGATTCTCCAAATTGTAGTACCCAAATCTAGTGTCTATGCAATTCTGGCTCATGTGAATGACATTTATCCACATCAATCATTTTCATGTACCAAAACTTTTGAGTGCAAACATGTAGCGAAGGGATTTCTGACTCTAAAGGTAGATCCATATTGTTTACCATTATTTAAGGACTCTCCATCTAGCATTAGTATGATTGGGAGAAATACTTATGTGCTCAATCCCTCTTCAAGAGTATATGGTATGTAACTATGCTCAGTCACATACAATAGGGGGTGTGAACGATTTTAATCCTAACATAATATGAATAACTCCTTTTTAGGGAAATAAGCCTCAAGATACACCATATCCCTGAGGATAGTAAGGTGTAGGAAAAGTATCATTGCATTTTACCCATATGGCATAAAAAGTATGACTAAATATATAGGTTATTAAATAGATGAGTATTAGAATAAAATATCAACTAATAGGATAGTCCAAGGGGATCACATTCAATCCCAGATAACATGTGTAAGTAGGATGATACAATTTTCCTCACCAGTGGTAGTTTATGAACCTACTTCACGTGAAGCCACTTAGATCCCCATATTTTGTAGCAGCAACTGATGAATTTTTGTCCTTGTACAAGCTTCTAGGTTACACAATTTTAGCATACTATAATCAAATCCCCATATATGAATTTTTCATGGGGACAATAATATCTTTCTAATCCGTAAGATGGGACCATAACTAATATTCACTATGTCACTATCTATGGATCGCATCCTTGTGGCATGATTCATTACAATATTCTAACTTATAGATTGGCTAATAACAACTTTGACCAATTAAGTTTCGGGACAATTTAAGTTAGTATTAAATTCACCTTTAAGAATTCGTTATCATGTGGATTTTGATGAATATATTTAAACATCATTGGTACCCTAGATTCAAATTTAAAGTCACGAAAATGACCATCAACATGATCGATTTAAACTATGAATTTATTATAACGTCACATTTAAGACATGGCCTTAACATCACATGTTAATGACCCTCCGATGGACAACCATATCCTGGCAATCGTCACCTATATAGTGCAACGTTATAGATGTGAGTAAACCATTCAGGATGATCCATGCTGTCATTAGTAGCTAAGACTTGAAGAATGCATCAATTATATCTGTGTCTTCATCACGATTCCTTAGGGTGTCTTCAAATGGCGATGTTAGGTGAGTATTTATATCGGGATGTACAAACTTGTGGACTTAAAATACCAACGCTCTGGGAATCTAAGTGACTCTACATCACCGAATTTAACATACCTTATATGCTATGCACATTTTTAAGGTGGATCTTCTACATGGTCGTCTTTACATTTACTTGGTGTAATCCGTAAAAGGTGACACTACACTGACGACTTAAAGTAAAACTTTAATTGTCAGTACTACATGTAAGAGAGGAATTTGTCTGTAGCGACATTATATGTGAGTTAGAATTGAGATAGGGGACACTAATGTTGTAGGTAGGACTTCAGATTACTGTACACACTAGTTATGACTTTGATTTCGACACTAATTATCACTTATGATTTAGACACTACCCTTCAAATGACTTAAAGATGAGATAAGATTGTGAACTCATACGTTTCTAACTTAATCCTCATGACACTAGTTACGACGTAAATGGTGGCTTCTTGTATTGATGACTTAAATAGAAGTTGTACACTAGTGTTTGAATGGAAGAAATTGTGACACTAGACCAAAGTAGAAGAAATTGGCTGATCTCCTGTTTCTTTCTACAAATGCAACTCAGCTTCGTCATTCTTTAGTTTACTATATCAATTGGTCAACGATTTTATTTAATTGTATGATTATATTATACAATTTATAGTTATAAAATGTTATGTTAATGTCAATCTTCCTAATGACCCTTCATATGCCTAAATTCTAAAAATTACACTATTGAGCATAGTTACAAATATAAAGATATTGAATAAAAACAATTTTTTTAAAGGAAACAAGGCGACTAAATTAAAATTATGTATAATCTAAAGTCACTCATTAATTGACTCAAAGGCATATCATAATAATATGCATAATACAAAATAGTTTTAATGTCATGATTGACCCTATACAATATTAGGATCAATATCCACAAGATAGAGAGTTGCCCCCAGACTCTCATCCCTACCATGCTCATTTGACTAACATCATCGTTCAATGGTAGTATCTATTGCGACGAACCTCTAGAATGTCCCATCTAACCTGCCAAATCCCCACTAGCTCCTTTTTCAATGAAGCAACCATTGAATGATAACCCAAGTAGTCCATGTGGCTCCACATTACTATTTTTTGTATGTGTCAAAAATGTCCACTCGCTATCATGGGTGAATATCTCAGCTGTAGTACACCTACATCAAAGAAAAATAAACCTTTGCTAGGTTAACATCGTGTCGACGACTTTCCTAAAACAGTAGTAAATAATTTAGTAAACCTCTTATTTTACAATGAATTTATATAGCATACATGCAATGATTGGACTGACATTGGTGATCATTTATTTTTGCAGAGAACATATTTGTAAGTATGGATATTTGTCCAATATGCCAAGACTCTGATAATTCTCACATAGGCCTGCCTACTTGGAAAAGTTTGAAAGATATATAATTAGTTTTAATGTTTGTAATTAAAAGTGCTTCTAAACACGGCAAATCAATATTAGACCTCTAATTTAAAGGTTTTGGTACTTCCTCCGTTTGCAGCAAAATAAATTTCATTGTGATAGCCCATATTTCTTAGTGGTGCATTTGCACGAAATTTTTTCCTTGTTCCAATCTATGCATTGATGAGAAATTAAATTGTTGTTGACTTGGTTGTACGAAATCCCAACTATCCCAATAGGACTAATCAATCAACACCATGGATTGGGTCTATTTCACCTAACAGGATTGAAAATAATTTAAGTTGTACACTTGGTTAGCATAACATTGGGTACAAAAACTTAAACTAATTATGAATCAACATTTACCTCCTAGTCGTTTTCACACATCACAATTGGTCATAATGTATCTTCAAATTCTAGCTTTGTGGCCATGGAGTTATCTCTATCTTCATCATTAGCTTTTAGTAATGTAGCTATGAACCATGTCTGTGTTATGCTGAAAATTTCCTTAAAAACAAAACATGAATGCAATGGACTAGAAGGGAAGTACATCTATGGCAGGTTTTTTTTGTGGTTCAGGCTAATGGAGGCATAATGTTGAGGATGTTCTATTAGGTGGAAATGAAGATGTTTGTGTACGTGGATGTTCAGAAGTTGTTTCATATGAATAAACCATTCTACGTTAGAAAAAATTTCTAGGTTATTTTTTGAGTTAGATTTGGGTGATTTTTTTTCCCTAATGTCCCTGACCTCAAGGACGTGAGGGACATAAATTTCCACAATGACCAAGATGGCAACACATGGCGACGATTCGACGGCAGGGAATGAGTGCTCCAAAATCAGCTTTAAAGCACTGAGGGGCTAGAAATTGGTCATATGGGTGACCAAAACACTATCCTAGAGGGATGGGAGATTTTTTCCAAGTTTTATGTCCCTCACCTCAGGGACATGAGGGACATCATTTTCCACAGTGGTCTTGGAGCTGAACATTGGCGCTTGATCCGACGACAGGGAATGGATACTTCAAAAATGCACCTAGGGGTCTAAACTGTCAAGTCTAGCGGTCACATGGGGGATGGGCACATTTTTCAATGGTTTGTGTACCTTACCTCAGGGACTTTGGGGACATGAAATCCCGCTAGGCTCCTGGTGCTGATACGTGTCCTCCCGATAAATGACTAAGTCTTGAACTACCTTTGAGAGGGTAACTTGGAACGATGATAACTTGAGCTCCCGGTGGAATTTATTGGTGAATTTTTATATGATATTGACTGGAAATGGAATTTTTAATCCAATGGTTTGGTTATAATTTCTTTATTCATCCATATGATCCCTAAAAAAATTGTATTTGTGATTTGAGACGCCACTTGTGCTTGATAAAAACTGCCTGCAAATCCTATGCACCAAGGTGTTGTGAAAAATATGCTTTCACCATCATGTATTTATTAGAATCCTATTTCTGGCGATGGTTTTTTTACTTCTAAATCCATCCAGAGCTCCCAGAATCTTCTTATGAATCCTAGCAATTTTTTTAGGCTTGTGTACTTCCTAGGCTTATGAACCCTATTTTTACTAAGGCTGCTCCAAGTATTTCAAAACTTCTCCAAACCTTCCAAAATAATTTCCTTGATGTTATAAGGTCTTAAATTCACCTCCATGTTGAATTTTTCCCTTCCATTCCACTCCAAGGGGGTTGATACAGTCCTGGGAAGGCCAACAATAGCCCTTCCCAATGCTGTCAGAAGATAGCATCTTTTCAGAACACCCTAAAATCACCTAGGGGAATGAATAGATTTTCCTAAATCACCTAGGGGACCAATTTGAAATCAAATAGGGGGTGACCAGACTAATGGATTTGACCTGGGGTGCCTAGAAATGATAAAACATGAAAATTTCGGCACAAGGGTATAATTGTCATGCTTGTAAACTTCCAATTTCCCCGTTGCACATTTGCAAGACAACATGGTGAATAGTAAAAGTTGTGTAATCATCAGTGATATCTAATAGTATTAGTGGGGAAACACTTTCCATAATATCAACATGTTGATTGTCCTTACGAGGGATATTAGTGATAGTGTAGGAAGAAAATGTTGATAATAAACATTTAACTAAAGTATTGTAAGGGAGGAGACGTTCTTATTTTGTGTTATATACATCTTTTCCCTGAAGAATGATGAGTTGTGAATCACAAAAAATTTGGATATATTGGATTTGCAAAGTTCTATCCATATAAAGTCCTATGATGAGTACTTCATATTTTGTGATGTTTTTAGTGCATGAGAATCCCAATTGGTAAGAAAAGGTCATAGTTTCCCCATGGGGTATGATGAAAATAATACTAGCCCTTACCCTCATGGTACACCAAGATCTGTCAAAATACATAGTCTAAACTTTTGTGTTAATGTTATAATGTTATAAGTAGTGAATTCATCACCAAACTTGTTGTTAATTGGCAAGGGATTAAAGAAAAATGCTTCAACAAGATGGTCAGTTTTTACTTGCACTTTGGTGGATTTTTGGTATGTGAAATTAAGATCAAATTCATTTAATAACATTACCCATCGTGTTAGGTTCCCTAAAAGGTTTGTGTGAGATAATAAATAATGCAAAGGATTTAACTTAGTAAGAACACACACCTCAATGTTAATCATGTAGTGGCATAACTTATCAGTGATAAAGATTAATGCAAGACATGACTTCTCAATTGGGATATAATTAATCTCATAAGGAAAAAAAGTGTGGCTAATATAATAGATGGATCACTCATGATTTTTATCATCATATTGGGAAATCAAAACACTAGAGGATGCTCTATAGAAAAAATATATAATAATAGTGGTCTACTTGGTATAGTTGGCACGAGGATCAAGGGTTTAGTTTTATCAACCAATTCTGCTATGAAAAATCGAATAACTTGAAATTTTCCATGAAGAGATAGTAACTTTGGCAGGTTCAGAGGAGGAGGCATATAAATAATGGCTTGGATTTTCTTAGGGTCGATCTTGATACCACGATGGGAAGTGATATATCTAAGGAGATTACAATAAGGGACACCAAAAAAACACTTATGCAGGTTTAATGGAACATTATATTGGTGCAAATGCTCAAATATTAATCAAATGTCATGAACGTTATTTTTCATCTACTAGATTTAAAAAGTAAATCTTCAAGATATGCGGCATAACTCATTCGTATGTGGAACTTTCATTCTTTAAGCCAAAAGACATAACAATGTAATAAAAGGTACCCTAGGGGATAGTAAAATAAGTCTTTTCTTGGTCCTTGGGATTGATTTTTATTTGATTATACCTCCCAAAACCATCCACAAATGAAATCATGTCATATCCAACAAAAGAGTCAACTATCAAATCAATTTTGGGAAGAGGAGAAATGTCTTTTTGAAAATGATTATTATGGTTTTGATAATTAGTACAATTATGTATTTATCCATTGGGATTAGCCATAGGCATTACGTTTGATACCCATTGTGGATAATCCACAACATGAATAAATCTAGCATTAAGAAGCTACTAAATTTAAATTTTTACTAAAAGGGCCACATGAGGATGTATTTTCTGAATCTTTTGTTGGACCGGTTTAGCATTAGGATGTAACACAATAATATGCATAATGAAATATGTGTCAATTTTGGGCATGTCTCTATAATTCCAAGAAAAAAGATCAGGGAAATCTTGGAGGATTTGTTGTATCATAGTTCCCTCTACATCACTAAGGGAAGCACCAAACGAGGATCATCACTAGTAATGAATTTGAAATATGTGGTTTCCTCATTAAGTATAGTCGATCAATATTTAATATAAGGTGTTGTATGATACTGCAATGTATGAGGAAACCTAGTATTATGAAATAAGGGAGGGAGATCCTCATAGGAACCCAAGTAGTCGAGAAGTGATCACTCATGAGAAAATTAATCCAATGAGGGAATATATGAGAAGATATTATCATCAATAAGATATGGTTAGAATAATTGCAAAGTAGGCATAGAATGCATTAAAAATGCCTCTTGCGAATGGTTTTGTGATTCGGGAGGAAATATTGGTGCCATAACAAGTTTACATAAGGGATGAAAAGTGTAATCAATGTATTCTTTAGTTTTTTATGATTTAATCATAATAGGTTGGGAAATACCTTGGCCATGATGTCCAATCCCTTAAATAGTGAAACCATGCTACAACAAATATTTATATCCTACTCCATAATCTTGGTAAGAAGGATTTCAAGGTCGTACACAAAGGAATGAGGATTTTTGAGGAGTTGTATTAGCACAATACTTAAAAATTATCTGTAGCAACATTAATGGTTTATGTGGTTCCTTGATGAGAATATTTGAGAAACCCATAGAGAGCAGAAGGTATTGGATGCATATCATGAATCCATTGGCATCCTAGTAATAAATTATAACTAAGATCATCAGGCATGACATGAAATACTGTAGGAAGAGTGCTTGAGCCTAATGTAATGTTTAACATGAATTTCCCTAATGGATGATGAGATTTATAATCAAATTTACAAATATAAGTAGTAAAGAAAGCCAAATCTTTAGTATGAATTCCTAAAAGAAACAATAAATAATTATTACTAATATTAATCCCCAAAGCATTATCAATGAGAAACTGCTTCACTAGTGTCTTATTTATGCATACTTGAACATATAAAGGGAGGCTAATATCAATGACATCTTGAGGTGGTAGGTCTTGAGAATGAAAGGAAACATGTTCTTCTTGAAAATTGAGACATTTAAGGACACATGAGTTCACATAAGAAATTTTAGTATGAAGGTTTATCGAAATATGTTGGAGATCCTTATCAAAAGATGATTAGGAGGTAGGATCTCAGTAAAGAGAGTCAAATAGAAAAGGAATGGGATCTATGGCAGCACTATCAATAAGATCAGACCTGAAAAGTAAAAAAATTGAGACCCTAGAGTAGATAGGGTTAGATCGAGGATATTCAATTAGAGATGGTTAGGTTCACCAAATTATTTAAATTTATATGTGAATATTTTCATTCCTTTTTAAGTTTTTGAATGTAATTTAACTAACATACATAAAAAGGATGAAATAATGTAACATGTGGATGATGTAGGGGCATCGATCCTTGGTCAAATTTTAGGTTGGTCATCACAATTTTTTCTTGGTTTATATATCAAAGGGTACTAGATTCATTAGAAGGGTCTTAGGATTCATTTAATGGTGTTAATCTTACTCTAGCTCTTTGTAGGTTCAAAATATGGTCTTTCCCACCAAAAGAGAAAATTTGAAAATTTAAACTATGAAGAGAATTTTTTTTGGATTTGTTAGTGTTTTGTGGGGGGCTAGTTAGGTGAAGGGGTCCAAATAAAGCATGATGTATTCCTTCTTGGTCATTAAAAGCTATCTCCCATGAGCATTTTGTATAGGGATATGATTGTGGTGAATTAACTTTGTGACTTGAGTAGGTATCTAGTTAGGTCAAGTAACCAATGAAAGGTAGTTATGATTTAGAAAGAAATTGAATAAAGGAGGGAATTTTTATTTTTATGGAGGGAAAGAACTCTATATATGAATATTTTGGGAATGGAGATGTCAAGAAAAACAAAAGAATGCTATTGCATTATGGATTGTTTTTCTTGCTTGAAATACCTTATGAAAAGTCTTGTGATGGTATACTATGCTATCTTCTATATTGAATTACTTGTATATGATGAAGGAAGCCTAATTAAAAATATTCTTGTGCATAAAAGAGTTTGTATACTCTATTTTTCTCTTGAAGATTCATAAATGCTTGGAACCTTGTCTCCTATAGGCTTGTAAAGGTAATTATTAAGTTATTTTCAAAATTTAAATATTAGTTGGCCTCCACTTTAATAACATGAATGTGGAGAGGGTTAGGATAGACCTCTTGAATGAATTTTGAGTCTTGAAAATAAGTTTATTACATTTTTAAGCTTCTCAAGCAAATAGGAAACCCTAGCTAGGCTTTAGGCTCATTTACTTATTTGAAGAACCTAGACATTGATTTAAGGACTGATATTCACAAATAATCATCCAAACCTCTATTTTGAGAATATTGAAGTTTTAAGTATTAATAAGATTCATTTTTTTAATTTCTTTGATAGTTTGTCCTTAGAGTGATTGTTATAATAAAGTGACCTAATTAGAGAATCCAATATAGCAAAAAAGGGTTTTTTTTATTTAGAGTTAGTCAATGAAACTTTGTAGACAACTATAACAAGGTAATGGGTATCCTAAAATACCCATAGTTTATATTCATAAGTAATCATCTGAACCTCTATTTTGAGAATATTGAAGTTTTAAGTATTAATAAGATTCATTTTTTTAAATTTCTTTGATAGTTTGTCCTTAGAGTAACTGCTACAATAAAGTGACCTAATTATAGAATCCAAGATAACGAAAAAGGGTTTTTTTATTCAGAGTTGGTCAATCAAACTTTGTAGACAACTATAGAAAAGTAATGGGTATCCTAAAATCCCTATAGTTAATATTCAAAAGTAATCATATGAACCTATATTTTGAGAATATTGAAGTTTTAAGTATTAATAAGATTCATTTTTAAAAATTTCTTTGATAGTTCATCCTTAGATTGACTGCTACAATAAAGTGACCTAATTAGAGAATCCAAGATAGTGAAAAGGGGTTTTTTAAATTTATACTTAGTCAATGAAACTTTGTAGACAACTATAACAAGGTAATGGGTATCCTAAAATCCCCATAGTTAATTTTAAAAGCCACTAAAAACATTTATGGTAGAAAAAAACCTTAGGACATGGCTACAAGGAGCGTGACCTAGTGCAAGAAGAATAAGATGTGAATGAAGGTGATGTATTAGGAGTGAGGACATAAAATTTTGCATGAAGCATAGGTTCTATAAAAGGTACTCAAAACATGTCTTAAATTGACTAGATCCTTTATATTTCTCTCCCAACTAGTTTTCATCGATGACATTGTTCTTGGGAACAAAAGGACTAAGTGAAGTTTGATGTCTTCTTTTCTTTTCTGTCATTATGGATGTTTATATGCCATTGATTAGGTCATTTGAACATGTAGCATAGAGTGTAAATGCCATATTAGTACTACAAAGATCAAATTTACTTATTTTAGGGAGACTCATGGTTAAGAAGAGTAATCTTCTTCCAGGGCTTAAGGATAGTTGGAAAGTAAATTGATCTTACCTAACTTGTTGATTTGGTTTTTGTCCTATAGATCTCTACACCAATGGGTATTCTAATTTAATTAACTTCCAACATTAATTTCACAAATTAGAATAATAATTTTCAAAGTGACTATTGATATAGAAACTATCAAAACACAAGGGAGAAATTGCACTTAGTTTATTCTGTGTGGATTTGGAAGATTCTAGGCAATTTGAGTGTAGGAACATGATGATTTGAGAATAAAAATTCTTCATTACTAAAATTAGAACCTGAAAACTATCCCTATTCAAAAATGTATAACTAGGTCAAAAGCTTTTGTATGGTCCTAACCCTTGCACATACAGTCTTGAAACTACTTGGAATTTATGTCTGAAACTTTCTAAGTGATTTTCATACCTATAAATCAATGTTATTGTGTGTTTTTCTTCTTCATTCACCTTTATAATGACTCTATAAACTCTTCTTAAAACGTTATAACCCTTGTAGTGTAAGGAGTTCTTGTAAAATAAAGTTAGGTGGTTTGTGGAAACCCCTGTGCACTGCCGACATCACCACTATTTTGAAGAGGGATAAAACCACACATCATTCTCCTAACATGTGATATCTACCAAATTTCAATCAAAACTTGAAAATTGTGCTTTGAAAATGCTTTGCTTGAGTTTCACACTTGTTCAAATACTTGGCAAGGATCACTTTGCTTTCTTGTATAATGAAGATGGAGACTCCTAGACATGGAAGGAGACTTAATACCCATATAGGGAACTTTCCTAATGGATGTGCATGAGTTATTTCATAGTTTAGGGACTTGGAGTTCCTTTTTTGCTTTCTTTTACATGAGGAATTCTTAAAGTGCTAGGTTCCTAAATGAGGTATGATTTACTTTATTATATATATGCTTTTGAATATTATTATGTCATGAAAGGTTTCGCTGAAATAAATTATCGCATGATAGATTATTGGTTTTCACCAATGATCATAAGGCTACGACCCTCCTTCTTGGGTATGGGTGGGCTCTCATTATTGAATCCAAGGACTAAATAAACTATGGGGTGTGCATTAGGCTAGGGATCACACATGAATACTCTATTAAACCTGTGCCAAAGTGCTTGTACAATGTACAAGGGAGGAATTAGTTTGGAGAGAGGTAAAGAGGAGTAGGATAAATAGAGAGAGGGGGTTAATGTTGTGAGTAGGAACTTACAAATTCTCACTAAAAAATAACAAGAGTAGGTCAACATTTAATAGAAGAAAACAACAATATAAGAAATAACAAGACTAATAAATTGGAGAAACAAAGTTATATAAATTCATTAATCAAAGACAAAAAGTTATTTCTTGCTTATATAAGATTACAGTTTCTTGCATAGTTGAAAAGTAGAGAGTATGGAAGAATACATGAAGGGAAAGAAGATAAACTAATGTAGCTTATTACTTATAGTAGAAGTGAAATCCAAAAACTATTAACAATCAACAAATGCTAACCCCTTTGGAATGAAGAATCCATCTCAATTTATAGCTTACAAAATGTCTCTTCCTCTCCCCTCATGCGAATTTTCATCTTACCCCTACTTGTGACATTTCATATTCCTTAGGAATGAGATTAATTCCTTTTCTTATACGTGAAAAAGGAATTTAATAATGCATAATTACAATGGAACTTAAGTGAATAATATGAAAGAGTGAAAAAGTACATTCCCAATGAAGGAAAAAACGTTAGAGAGAGAGGGAGGAGAGAGGAGAGAGGAGAAGAGAAAGAAATGATGATCTAGAGATGGGGACGCTTCCATTGATGAAGATTTTTCCTATGATGGATCTTGAAAGAATGATATGAGAATGAAGTTATTTTCCTTTTAATTCCTATTAACCTTAAAAAATTGTGACTACAACTTCTCTTCCTATGAGATGTAAACACCCTTCGAAGCATTGACTAGGTATTCTAAAAAACTACTACGAGACATACACCATGTGGACTTAAGATGACTATATGATCTTGTAAACATAATGATCTTGGGTACCTTAGTAGCTTGTAGTTCAATTGGAAATATCTTACATTCACTAGTTTATTTTGACATGTTCTTTACATCATAGTGTGATTCACATGTTTTCCCTCCTCTTGGAAAGATAATTAAATACAAGTTAAAATTTGTAATGTGGATATCATTACCTTTCTCCTTGTGACACCTTAAACTTCACAATTCACCTTAGTGGTAAAGATATCTTCTTCTTGGATGGATTTAACCTCAGGAGACACAAACACCTACTTTTCTACCTATTCCTTATTGAAAAGGTATTATTCTACAAATGGGGAAAGAAGAAACTATATGCCTAAAAATAACCATGTGATTTCAGATGTACTCGACTTCTCAAGTTCATGCCGAAACAACCAAAATGTGATAGATGGAATGGGTATGAGATGAGTCAATGTAGTGTAAGTGGGAAAGGTGGGAAAGATGGAATGTCATGATCAATGATCAAGGAAATCATATATAATCAACTTACAAATTGGGGATTTACTCATCGAGAGTGAAAAAGGCCTGCCTAACCTATACGGTGGTATTATGGTGGTCAAATATGATCATTGTTCATAGTTGTAAGTCTATGTTAGTAAAAATGAACATAACTCAACCCAGTTGACATATACGAGGGAATTTTCCTTCTTCCTCTAAATAATACTCTCTAAAGAGGGCCATGTAAGTGTGAGAGGAGATGTGTAAAGGAAAAACTAAGGGTTGTGAGGTCTAACCCTATCATCTTGGTTGACCTAATACTCTTCTACAATATCTAAAGACTAATTGGCATAAACCTTGGTCAATGTCTACTTGGCGTATGTCAATGTTGGGTTGGTTTATAATCGGGTCAAATATTCTTATGTGATGGTTGAGATGGATCCATGGAATGGTCATGTGGGCATCAATTTCAGAAAGGACATGGAAATACAACAAATAACTAGTATCCAAATGGATTGAGAGCTAAGTGACTTGTAGCTTAGGCTGCTAGGGAAATATGAGATTGTGTTCATTCCAATTATAAATCTACTTTTAATTCCTATCTTTAAATAAATGAAATGAAGTGAATTTGACATTAAACAAAAGATGATTGTTTTTCCCCTTTCAATCTAAATAAAAACAACTTGCTAGGATATAATTAAAGAAAAAACAAAACACTTAGCTAATTCTTTGTGTTTTTTAGGAAATATTTTAAATAAAATAAATGAACAAAGCTAATTAAAATTTTATCTTTTTTGTTTTTTGGTTTTTTAAGAATTAAATAAAAAAGTTACAGATATAGAAAAATAAATTAATCTAAATGAAACATAATCTACTTCTAAACTAAAACAAATAAAAACAGGGAATAGCTAGATGTGGATCATTCCTCTGTTGTAGAGTGTGGAATTAAATCTAATTTTACAAAAAATATTGTACTCTACAATTATTATTCTAGAAATTTGATTTCTTCTTCTAACTACTCCTACCTCATATTTACGTGGGAAGAAAGAAAGCTTGTCATAAGCAATTTCTTCTTTACCCGGAAACTTCCCCAGAAAAAATATAAAAAGAAAATGTACATGGGTGTTTTGAAATGAAGAAATGATGAAGAAGAGTAGGTACAAAACCTTCCTCCAATTTATTTCCCTTACATATCCACAAAGCATAGGCAAGGAAGAAGATATCAATGGAATATTCGTATACTAGTAAATGAAGAAATAAGAAATTCTACCACTTACAATTGTTAGGAAATTAATGCTCCTTACTATGGTAAAAATTATTCATGATGGGTAATTAGTGAGTGATTTGTACCCTAACAAATCACATAAATGTTTTGTGGGTATATAAGTTGTTATTAATGCAACTTATATTTACAGATTGTTCATGTAGGCTTAAACAATCTACATATATGGCTTATTGTTGTGAGTTGTTTTCTAAATATTAGAAATGATCTCACCTCTAAATTTGGCCTGTGTAATGTCCCCGTTCAATCAATGAACTAGTGGAGATTATTGAATGATTAAAAACTATCTCTGTGTTTATTTGTCATGATTTGTCATTTAAATAAGTTGTTGCAGTGTTTTGGATCCTACAATACCAAACAATGGTATCATTTTAGCTAAAAATGGTATCCCTATGAGATTATTTTGAGAGGGAATATCATCTGGTGTAGTAGCCATTATTCAACATGGAAACCATCTCTCTTAGGACTAAGTATCAAGCTTCATTCGATGTTTGATGCATTAATATGGAAAGGCTAGAGATAACAACATCATTCGGAGTCCAACATTGACTCAACAAACATTCATTCTCCTTGGTGTCAATCCATGTCATATTATTTGCTACTATTTCCAGCATCACATCTGGGAATAACTCCAATAGCATCTCCATCTCCCAACGCATGCATGTTGCTGTTTTGAAGGGAACCATGTGTTTGTCGTTGTAACTCAATCCTTTTGATTTGCACTTCTTGTTATTTACGGATTGTGTTGACTGTAAACTGACTTCAAAATATTTTATAATAACTTTTGAGCTTAGGAGGTGGACAACTTTGCAGGATTGGATCTGTCTTATTAGGAAGGAAAATCAGCTCAGAGATGGATTTTTTGACATTTCTATAAATCTAGTTTGTGCTTTAATTCACCCAGTGTGCACGGTATGCATAATTGTATTTTGTGTTGATGAATCCACATTCCTAATTTTTTGATAAGCTACTACATTGGTCGAATTTTAGGGACTTTTTTTTTTACTGTAGTGGGATGTAACTTCTACATGGTGTAACATACCATGGAGACATGTCCATTTTTCAGCTGATTGATAATGAAAGGAGTCGATCCCACTTTCCTCTAAAGAAATGCTTCAATTGTTTGCCGTCATCACTGTCCACGGGTCATTGAAGGAACTGATCACATTTTCACAGTGGACCAGTGGTATTTTAGGAGCTCTCCAAGTGGTTCGGTCAACTCGAGGGGGACATTCATGTGTAACAAATCCTTGCATGCAAATTAGATCCGTGGTTTCAAAATCCAACAGTAGAGACTGCACAATATAGGGGGAAAGTTAGTTTTTTGAATGATACAGTCAAATTCCTACCATTGTATCACGTAGGACTTGTTAAAATTCTGTAGACTGATGCTTAAAGGGGACTTGTTTTGAGTTCATGTGTTTGTTCATAGTTCAAAAATTTGTTCTCGGATATGACTTCCCATTCCGTATGTGGCCTTTCATTAAAGAGTTGGATCCTTTATTTATGTCATATGTTCATAGTGTGTATGTTATTTGTCATATAACATGAGAGAGTCATATTATATTTAAAGCTAAGTAGTGACAAATTAATGATAGAAGTTTTGAACTTGTTCAGGTGTTGTCTAAGAAGAGGAATCAAAATCCAAAAGAATATTTACTAGTCATGTTTATGGTTTGACCCAAGTGTCAGGTGATATTAGTGTTGTCAGTATTGATGTCTAGTCTAATTCATTTTTCAAGAAGTATTGTTTCTAGTTTTTAAGATGGTCATTATTTTGTGTCGGTAATTTTGTTGTCAAAGTTAAATAAAAATCAGTGTTTTGTAAGAGTCAACGATTGTAAGAAAAAAAAAACTCATCACCTCATCTATTTTGAAGCTATTTCAGGCAGAACCCGACGTTCAGAAAATAAAGTGTTTCACATTTACGAGAGGGAAGATATAATAAACAATGTGGAAACGATTGAGCTTCGATATCCAAATCCGGCTGATCTAAGCAAGTAGATTCCCCTACTAGAGGATGGAGTTGCTTCTTTTGAGGATTTTAGAAGGTAAAACAACAACCTCTACGTCCAGTCACCAATAACCCATGGATTTTACATAATGAAACTGTGGCTGACAGTGTGTGTGTGTGAGTGAGAAGATATTTCAATGTTGCAGTTGATTTCAGTTGAAGTTCTTCAGTTGTTTACAGTCCTCTCAGAGCATTCAATAAGTGTGAATATTTCACATTGAGGGGAAGGAACATGATCAACATGATCTAATGTTCCATTGGTCCATTTTTTCAGTAGTATGTGGCTATTCCTAGATTCCCTTATGCAAAAACATGGAGGTAAAGAATTAGAACGTAGCTACAATGTGACCAAGGCACATCATGAGTCTGAGGACATGAGGTAATGGAACAGTCATATGTTTTCCTATTCGTGACCGAGGTTAATCAATGGTTAGCCTCCTGAAAACCATTGAAGGTTGTCATCATGCATGTGTTCCTGCTTGAGTTCCCACATCTTACTAGGTTAGATGTGTTCCCTAGAGTGACTGGTTGATAAGCAGATGATTCTTGAGCGTTGTTCCTCATCCTCATCGGTTGAGGATGTGTTCCCAATAATGCATGGTCGATAAGAAGTTGAAAAAAAGTGTTCCTTCTTCTACCTTCAGAGTGTGTACTAAGATCATGAGTGTGCAGATGGTGGCCGAGTTACAAAGGAAGTAGTGAAAGTTCTTTTTCTACCCTTTAAGGGGGGGAATGTTAGGAAATTAATGTTTATTATGGTAATCCATGTCATTATGGGTCCTATTAGTGAGTGATTTGTAATAAAAAATCACATATATGTTTTGGTGGGTATATAAGTTGGTGTTATATTAACAAAATTATATTTAGTTGATTGTTATGTAGGTTTAAACAACCTACATATATGGGCTTATGTGGTTGGTGAATTCATTTTTTCCTAAATATTAAGAACATTCTCAATTAGTAAATTTGGACTGTGTAATGTTCCCATTCAATCAATGAAGTGGAGATTATTGAATGGTTAAAAACTATCTCTGTGTTTATTTGTCATGATTTGTTTTTAAATAAGTTGTTGCAGTGTTTTGGATCCTATAATACCAAACAAAAACATATGTATTTCTTTTAATCTAATGACAATAATCAAGTGAAATATTCAAAGAAATATAAATGTACCCCCAACCTGGTTACTGTTGTGTTGTGATAGCTTCCCAAGTGTGATGATGAATTTTCTCCTTAGATTCATTTTATTTTCTACAGATTAATTCCAAATAATCCAAGGTATGCAATTTTTTCTGGTATCAAGACTGAACAAAAAGAATAGACTGTAGTTCACATAGCTGCACTAGGAAATAAATAAATTGATGGAGCTGGTTGGTTACAATAAAATTGGTCACAAATATAGTATTGGGAAGAACATAGTGATGTGTTGTGTTGTATGTGTGATTCCTACTAATATTCCTAGCAGTATAACAGTGCAAAAAACAAATCTCAAATCTCCAACCCATCATAACGGGTAAAATTCTGAGTTTTTATAAAGTTTGGGGAAGAAGAATTTTAAACACACGTGTCATTTAAGAAAAATGCCAAATTATCAAGATAGAATGGGGAGTTAACCTTATAAATATAGTTAATTGAGAAAAAAAGACTCCAATATGAATCCAACATGCTAAAAATCACGGTGAAACGGATCAATGAACATGGGTGAGAAAATCACTCACGAATTTGGAACATGTGTTCCATATCATACATGTATTTTGAACTCACTGGATAAAGTTGACAGAACTGCCAGTTCTATGCAGACTGGTAATTATGCAAATTCCATGGAGGTTACTCAACTTAAGCCACAAACAAGAAGAAAAGGGGTAGAAAAGTGGTTCACGAGGACACGGAAAAGCTAGAAAACTTAGAAAACATGAAGAAATATGTCTAAAACAAGCATGCTAAAGGTAGAAGGGAGAGGATCTGAATCTCATCATTGTTCTAGAAAATAAAATCTTTCATCATTGGAGAGTTACCATGCATCCTTCAATGTGGCACCGTGAAATTTCAGGTGCATATATATTGCCCCCTTAGAGGATTTTTTTATCCATGAATGGGCGTAATACATGTGAATTCTGATTATGGCACTCCCAAGTGGGAGAGTTGGTAATTTTACCTTGTTCTTCCATGTGTTGAAAGGGACATTCAATCCAACCTTCCTGACTACCTGTGCAAAAGAGAAACTGGGAATCAAGTACATATATGAAACAAAATTAGTAAATATATTTTGGAATGAAATGAAAAAATTAATTACCATATCTATGGGGATGAGAAATATACCTGCTCTAATGAACCAGCCCTACATACACTGCACTCACAGAAATATGTGAGCTATATATACCACTTCTTTACCATTTTAGAAATCATTTGTGCATACCCACTTAGCTAAATTTAGAGCTCTAGATTTACAGTGACCATTTCTTTCACGAGTACAATAAAATTGAATAGCATTCAATTCGTGATGGCAATTGTAACTAAAGTGACAGTGGACAAATGGCTAAGAATGTGTAAGTTACAATCATTTTATTTGTTTTTACCCTAAAATGTAGTGACCTGCTTGAAACTAGCTATAGGAGGGGATATTTATAGTAATTTTATAGTCAAAATGATCGTAGAGGGTGACTCCTTGTAAATTTTCCAATTTATTTGAAACTTTTTGGTAAATATTTAACATCTTTTGTGATTTTTTTAATTTTTGATGGAAAGGCCATGTATTGGTAGTTTTTAATTTCAAGGGAATGGCCATGTAACTACGGGTGACGTGACCTCCATGAGCAGCAGTTACACAACCACCACAGAAGTCCCCACAAAGTGAAACGGAAGTTATGCAACCGCCACTGTGATTGAGTGGTGGTTGCACAACTGTCACCCTATTAAGAGCGGTAGTTTTCTAACTGTCACAACATGTTTTGTTTTTTAGAGGCTAAGTACAGATGTTTTTATTATTTTTTTTTCCATTCATATTGTTTTTATGAGCGTATTAAGAACTTATTAGATTTTAATATACTATTTTTATCCCTTGTTTTGGATAAAGGGGATTTATATTATGATGGAGCAGAGCTTCCCAAGAACAAGATTGGTTGCCCCTAGGATTCTACAGTTATTGACATTGGTAGAGATATGGGATTATTATAAAGGGAAAGTATATGGAGTTTAGCTCAGACGTAGGCTAGTAGCCCCAGCAATTTACATTCTCTATGACTTCTTATCTTATTGGGATGCGGATTGAGAACACTTTCCAATTTCTTGGTGTTAGAGGAGAGTGGACTATCACACTAGAGGATGTTTACAGGATCCTCAGAGTTCTTGTCACAAGAAATAAGTTGACACTGAAGATCTACCAACTCATCATTTGATTCCCGTAGATGGGTGACATACCTTGGTAATGCACATGCACCTGACACAAGTGCCAAACAGGGAGTCATACTGGTTATTGTTGATAATTCCTCTATTCCCATCTATGCACAAGGCCATCATTGGTATCTTGGCCTCGCATTTGATTGGGGATAAAGGTGGAGATAGATTTCTTTTATTTTGTTGGCCACCGATTTTTGAGAGCCTTGAGCTCTATGGCAGTGTGTATTTGCATGGGGTATTGACATTCTTGGCATTACTTGTTATGACTTATATCAGATTATCAGGTGTGGGGCTAGATATTTTATCCACCCCACATCAATGATGTCATGTGATTTATAGAGTGGGTTATCCCCTATCAGAGAGGTGTTGGGATAGTAGATATCCCATAGAGATCAATGGCCTACTAGATGGGGTAGACATGGATCCACTTAGGGTCATTTCTCAAAAGTTAGTATCTACATTGACATACAAAAGATCTGATAGCCCATAGCCATATCATGATATGGTAGGTCGATGGGGTGAGGAGGTAGTTACATTGAACTACCTGTGCACTACTACTTCTTTGTTGGTTAATCACAAAAGATAGATTTGAGACACATCTAGTGCTTTAGGTGCCTCAGCAATTTGGGTTGCCTCTTTTCATATGTTCTTTCTAATAATCCCAATTATATACAAGGGGATTTAAGAGGCGAGAGTTAACAAGTAAGGGATCGGCTCTAGTGGACAGTGAAAATTCTTGGGGTCTGCGATTAGGAACTCCATGTGCTGCAAAAGACCTAACTACATATGTGTCATATTTAAATTGAGGTAGGTACTATATATTGGTGAGGGATCGGATAGTCGAGAACGAGGAGGAGTAGGCCAAGAAAGACTCAGGTTATGAGGAGGAGTCAGAGCCCTGAGTGGAAAGGTTACATGAGAGGCAGCAAGTAGACTGCTAGATCTAAGGTGAAGGCGGAGGAGGAAGACAATGCATATCCCAGAGGAGAAAGAGGAGGGGCTATTCCATGCATCTAGAGGAGAGGGAAAATGAGGATAGGGCCGAGGAGCATGCTCCTATATTGGAGGTGTAGCACCAACTGCAAGTATTGAGTTGGGTTTCCAGAGACCCAAGTGAGTATTTAAAAACTTCTCGTTCCTTTACTTCCTGATATTAGATGTTAGTAAAAAAAAATATCTTCTTATTTTTTCTAACTCGTCATTTCTTGTTTTCTATTTTACAAGCCACAACTGATGGATGGTGGGATGTCACTTGGAAATGCGTGAACCTAGAATTATTGATTGATGACTACTAGAAAGACTCAAGAGGCCTTGTTGAGTAGACCTAGGAACCCCAGTACATGTTGGCTACCAAACTAATCAGTTTTGCACCAAGCCTGACATGCAGTAACAAGATATCACTCGATTTAAGATTGATATTGTGATACTTCAGGATATAGAGAGATGACGAGGATCCATCACATAGTGAGGCTACTACCACTACTTTCTCTCATGGTCATTCTCACTGATTGATGCATGGAGGCTCCCTATGCTACACCTAGCTGATCTTCGACATCGGAGCTGCATAGCAAGAGTCCTCTGCCCTACTCCTTTCACATGGATCTAAGAGAGAGGGATAGGCTTGATTCCTTTATTGCTTTAGGATACCATTTTTGTTTATATATCAATTTTTTTGTCTTTTTAGCTCAAGGTTGAGAATTTTGACCACAATTTTCCTTGAGATGTGATGAAATTGTATCAAGACACTCTAACACACACGCATATATATTGACATATTTTTGGTTCAACATTCCTTTGCAAGAGTTAATTTCATTATGGTTCATCTCATTTGGGTACTATTATATGGTTTGGAATTTTTGATGTTTTATGTTTTTGAATACATGTTATGGACAATAATGTAATGTGATAAACAAAAATGATATATATAACTATACATATGGTAAGAAAATGTAATTAGGAGACTTTATTTTTCAACTAATGTTTAACATTTATATTACATTGGAAAAATGTGTTGAATATAGTATGATGAGAAGATAACCTCACTCAATTCTTGACCCCACACAACTAGTAAGATGAGGGGTATCATCCACTGAGAGCCAACAAGGACGTAAGATATGTGATTTGAAGAGTGTGAACAATAATGATGACTAAGAGACAAGAAATTTGACAAAGATTTATTCAGAAAATTACAACCCAACCCTAACCAACATCAACTAACCAGTTTAAAATGAATTCTACTTTGCAAGATTTGAATAGAATTAGATCCATAGATGGCCTAATGATTGATAAGATCTGGTTTGATGAATGATTGTCTCTCCTAATATCATCTAATTCATTTTCTTGTGAATTTTAGACTTGCAAGCACTTTTATTTCTTTGTTTATTTAGGAT
Organism: Taxus chinensis; assembly: GCA_019776745.2. Classification (NCBI taxonomy): domain Eukaryota; kingdom Viridiplantae; phylum Streptophyta; class Pinopsida; order Cupressales; family Taxaceae; genus Taxus; species Taxus chinensis. The sequence goes on along the minus strand of CM034147.1, from coordinate 685,480,899 downwards.
TTTTTATTTTTTATATGACCCTTATGTCTTTCCCTATACCACCAATAAGAAGCATGGGCTCATCACTGAGGAAAAAACATAAGTGAGTAAGGGCACTTCCCTCCTTTCCCAACCTCATGCTAACAGTAAGAAGCATAGGCTCATCACCAAATATTGGGAGGGATGAAAAGTGTAGTTATTTGTAATAAGAGTATTTGTATTTATTGTTTACATACTTTTTTGTTTTATCTTGTAATAAGAGCATTTTCCCCTAATCTCAACCCCACACAACTAGTAGGATGCAAGGGATCATCACTAAATGTTGATATATGTGAACAAAATTTATAGGTGAAATTATTAGAATTTTTTGTCATGAAGAAATCTCGTTAGGGGAATATCTATCATCAAGAAGTTTCTAGAGAAAACTATGAGCAAGAAACACCCGAATTGGAAGGAACCATGAAGAAGATTATGAATACAAGGCTTTATCACACCAATGTCAAAAAATTTCTCATAAATGGAAATCATGATAAGGATTATATAATTTCAATATGTGAAAATAATGTAGAAGAGCTTTGATTGAGATATTTTCCAATGTTTGAAAGTTTATGAATTACTTGAAAGATAAGTTTCCATTTTACAATTTCAAAAAAATGATAATGCAGGTGATAAGATAATGTGAATGCAACAAAGGATGGTGTGGAGATGTAAATGACTATATTTAGAATTTTTTGAGGTGAAGCAAGTTGACGGATTCTCCAAGCTCCTCACCCTCTAAATTACACAAATGATATGCACCATTTTTGAAATCTTCCTTCACTTGGCAAGTCCCTAGCCATTTCAGCTTGAACTTCCTACCTTTGTCAACCTTCTTAGCTATAAGGCTATCAAGTCTCAAAACAAGGTCTCCTACCCAAATTTCATGTTCATAGACCTTTTTATTGTATTGGTGACACATTTTATCTACATAAACCTGATGGTTTTGTTTATATCTAAATCATCTTTGATCTAGTATTTCTAAATCATCTAAACACGTATGTCGATACTCATCTTCTTCTAGAGTGCCTTGTAAAGACACATTAAGACTAAAAAATTCTGCCTCTAGCGGTAAGACCGCTTCAGCACCGAAGACTAAGGAAAAGGAGGTTTCCCTCATTGGTATTCAGATCAAAGTCCTATAATCCCATAAGGAGGGAAATAATTTGAGGTTCCAATCTCTCTTATTTTCCTTAACCTTCTTAAGAAGAATGGACTTCAAAAATAATTTGGTCACCTCAACCTATCCATTGGCCTGAGGATAATACAAGGAGGTTGTGTGATGAGATATTTTGAATTGAGTGCATAGTTCACACACCTCGTCATTTCTAAAGTAAGTTACATTATCTGAAATAATGACCCATGGAACACCATACCTATAGATAATCTAGTTCAAGACAAACTTGGCTATGATAGATCCATGTACTGTAGTCAGAGGCATGGCCTCAACCCACTTCATAAAATATTTCATGCCCGTGATTATGAAATTGTGTCCATATAATGATGAGGTAGAGAATTTCCCTATTAAATTTAGACCCTAAGTAGAGAAGGGTCAAGGTGTCACTATGGGTTATAAATCCTATGCTTGGATATGTATGGCGTGTGAGAATTCTTGACATTTTTGGAACTTCCGCACATACTCTACAATGTCATTCTCTAACGTGGGACAAAATTAACCCATCTAATGGATCTTATGAGAATTTGAATGTTGTCCAAAGTGGCCACCACATACTCTATTGTGAGCTTCAAAGAGAATATTTTCCACTTCTTTCTCATTGATGCATCATAGTAACATACCATCAAAATATCTTTGATATAGAACTTCTTCTACACTTACATACTTGGCAGCTATGACACGGAGTCTTTAACCTTTGTTGTGAATTAGCCCCTTCATGATACGTCTAATCTAGGAGGTGGTTTATTATATCTATATACCATGGGTATAAAGCAATGACGGGATTATCTGTGTAGTAAACACATTCATAAGGGAAATTCAAGTCGATTAAATCACTGCAATATATAGGGTTGTCAACCAACCAACCAGCAATGATTTTTCCTTTCATGAAAAACTTTTGATTGATGGAGGTGAGTTCAAATTCACCCATTAATGTTATGAAACTACCGGTCTTCTTGGATAAATCCTCCTAAGTTAATAATGTCTACAATTGATCATATTTGATGCTCACTCTCATTTCCTGGTTAAGCATATAGTTCCTTAACCTCTTGGTTGCGAAGAAAATAGCCAAGCATTATTTTTCCACTTGAGTATACCTAGTTTCATTGTCAAGGAGATACAAATAATGAAATATATGTCATGTTCACAACCATCATCATCCTCCTATGCCAACATGCATGCTATCGAAACATTTGTGGCTCAAGAATACAAGATTAGAGGACGATTGGCCTAGAGTGGCTTGAGTTTTGGTGGTGACATGAGGAAACACTTGAATAACTCGAAAGTAGTGTGACATTCCTTCGTCAAAATTTTGCAACAGTACTTCTTCAACAAGTTATTAATAGGATGGATAGTGTACATTAGATTAGGAACAAACCTATGGACTTCCCCAAGATTTCCTCAGAAATACCTAATAATCGATTCATTTGTTAGTAGAGTCATTTCCAGTATTTTTTGAATATTTATAGGTTCTGCATCAATCCCTCAATAGGAAATGATATAGCCCAATATCTTGCCTCATGTGACTCTGAATATGCACTTTTTTGGGTTTACAGTTGCATTGTACTTAATTAAATGTGAAAGAATAACTTGAAGAGCTTCAGGATGATCACCCCCTCTTTTTAGATTTTTCCAAGGGAACATCAACATGCATATCCACAGTCTTGTGAATGATATCATGGAATATATATGTCATGGATCATTATATATGGCACCAATGTTATTTAAATCGAAAGGCATGATGACATAACAAAAGGTTCCCTAAGGAGTAGTAAAGGTACTTTTGGTCTGATCCTCATCATAAATCCTTATCTGATTGTGTCTGGAAAACCTTTCTATGAGGGATAAAAACTCACAACCAGATGTTACATTGAAAATTGATGCTAAATATCTAGATTTTCATAAATAAATTCAACAAAAATAAATCAAATTAACTCATGAAATAGAAAGTACAGACAAAATGAAAGTAGAATGGAGAAATTTCTATTGAATATGAGATGGCATTTTATACAATTTCTTGCTCCTAAAATCATGGAGTCAAGTCTTATCATTTTATCCTCATATCTCTCCTTTATTCCCTAGTCTTACTCTCAATCCCAAGATATTCTCACACATTACTATCTCTATGAGTTGTGCATGACAACTAATTGTGCACACTCACATATTATTTAAATATTAAATAATACTAATATTTAAACCATATGTTCACACTATGAACACTAATTTCCTAACATTCACCCCCTTAGTGTGAACATGGGTGAGTTCTGTCTAGTACCTGCTCATGTTCTACAATACGATGGTTTTCAAAGAATACCATCAACTCCAACAGGTTTTCTAGTGGAACCATTAACTACTTTGTATGTGATTTTCTAAGAGATTCACAAAATCTCAAATTGGTTTTATAATGGACCACCAACCACTCCATAGCAGTGTACATGTTTCCCCACCCACATCCTTACATTTAAGGGAAAATATAAGAAATATGGCTCATTCATGAACTCACTTATTACAAGAGCGAACAGGAATAAATCATCTGTTCTTATTACATCACACAATAAAAATTAAACACACAATTTTTTTTTTTCCACAAATTCATTGTGTGCCCCTTCGCTTGCGGTTGGCGAGAAGTCACTGATTAACCTCCTTACTCCATTGCCTCCTTCCTCCATGGTGATGCTACTTAGTTAGCAAATGTAGCTTTTAGGCTCATTACACAATTTTTCTAGGTGTCGGATTCAACCAATAGTGCACCCCCTGACTATGGACATTGCGTGCAAGTGAAAATGCGTCCAATTAAAAAATTACATAAATGTATTATGCACCACTTTTTTTTTTCAGATCCCTGTTTTTATTTCAAATTTTCTCTTAAAATAGAAACTGGGTTTTTGTAAAATTTTAATATAAGTTTTTCAGATATTAATTAAAAAACCCAATAAATTTTGTAATATGTCAAATCTAGGTTTTTTAGATACGTTCAATCTATCAAACGTTTTCTTTAAAAGCAACAAAACATTTCACTCAAATTACACATAATTTTATGCATACATACAAGACGAATCTAAAGCTGATATAAACTGCAATATTGTGTGTCTTGTTCTTATCTTTCTAGAAAAGAAAATGAGACATCAATCAGATGTCATATGAGTAAACTGTGTTCTTTTTACTGTGATGTGTCTGCTGGAAATTTTCTTACGGGATTCCTTCAACCATCTTCTTCTTCTTCTACACTTGCATAAGGAAACCTGATATGATACCAGATGATGCTAAATCTCTAGATTTTCATAAACAAATTCAACAAAAATAAATCAAATGAACTCATGAAATAGAAAGTACAGACAAAAGGAAAGTAGAATGGAGTAATTTCTATTGAATATGAGAGGGCATTTTATACAATTGTTTGCTCCTAAAATTATGGAGTCAAGTATTTTCATTTTATCCCCATATCTCTCCTTTATTCCCTAGTCTTACTCCCAATCCTAAGATATTCTCACACATTCCTATCTCTATGAGTTGTGCATGAAAACTAATTGTGCACACTCACATATTATTTAAATATTAAATAATACTAATATTTAAACCATATGTTCACACTATGAACACTAATTTCCTAACAAAAATGATATCAATAGAGGGTAACGAGAAATCATCTTTAGAGAAGGATTTGCTTATATATCTAAAATTGATGCATATCCTTAATTTCCCATTCTTTTGAAGGACCGGGAGAATGTTGGATAACCACATGGAGTAGTCCACTGGCTTTATAAACCCTTCCTGTAGAAGCTTCATCACTTCTTCTTTGAGCATTAAAGCAACTGAAGGATTCATATGTATTAAATTTTGTTTTACTGGTTTTACATCAAGCTTGGTATCCAAATTATAAGCACTATGTCAAGAGTGACTCTGGTCACATCTTTATAACTAAATGTGAAATCTCGAGAATGTTCCTTAAGAACTTTAATATGTTATTCTATTTCCTCGTTTGAAAATGAAGAACCAAGCTTTATAATTATGGGCTTTTCTGTTGTCCCGATGTTGATGTCAATCATTCCTTCTATTAGTGAGGCATTCCATTTTTCAAACCCAAGGGGAGATGGTGGAAGTTCCAAATATTATTCCTCAACTTTGTAGATATATAAATATTATGAAGAGGAGGGATTCATTGTTTTATCTTTGAAGTATGAAGAATGGTGAGGGATAAAGGATAAACCTTCCTTATTATGTGCGGGATGAAGGTTAGTGTATGCATGGAGGAATCCTAAGATAACTTCATCATTCTCAACAAAGATATAATGTGATAGGCTCATTCTCAGTCTCTACATATGCTAACACTACGTTGTTGGGCATCTTTTGGATTAAGGGCTTGGCAATGCAAGTTGAAAATGTGAACTTTGTTTCTTTCAAATATTTTCTAGGTTAAAATTGAGAGGAATGATGACATCATAGAATCAGTGAGCAAAATTTTCTCGATGGGAACTTGCTTCTATAGAGATAAATTCAAAATATTTACACAAATCGTGTAGAAACATACGACTTATAAAGTCTCGAGATTTTCTTCTCTAGTCTCATAAACTTCCAAGACTTGGTTCACTATGAGTTGTGAGTCCCCTATGACTCTAACACTTTTTACCCCCATTCTCTTGGCCACAATGAGACCAAGGAGTAAGGTTTCATACTCTGCACCATTATTGGTACATTCTAAGTTCAACTTGAAAGAAAAAGGCATGACTCTACCTTCTCATTTAAGTCAAAATCACCCCCCGCCCCTGTGCCACAATGGCATTTAGCTCCATCATAATGGAGTTTCTCAATAGTCGACATGGGAAACATTGACTCCTCATTGCTTTTAGGATTTTATTATTGGACCTCAGAAACCTCCACCATGTATACATCTCTGTCAAAACCATCTTCCGAGGAGAGAGGCTAATCCAAGATCATTTATAATACCTAAAGAGTCAAATGGAAGAATCATCGGTAAATCATTTTCCAAGAGTTTCACTATTTAAGTCGTTGTATCTTAGTAGACACAGTTTCTATTGTAACAGTGTTTCTCTCACTCCTATCTATCGCCTTTGATATATTTTAAATTTGTCTAATTCAGTCATTGGAAATAGCTTTGTAGTAGGGACCATTTCCTAAGGAAGGAGATAATTTGTTCAATTGATTGGTTGGGAGTTTAAATTTAAAATGAACTCTATGTTTCTTCTTAAGATTTTCTAGGTGGATATCGAAATGGTTTGGGGTCACCCTGAGCTACAAATACCTTACCCAAGTGAAGGAATCTCACCTCTTGAAATAATGTGGATGGAATGGCCTTGATCCTAAGGATCCTTGGCTTACCAAGAATCATATTATAGTTGGTTTCCCTATCTATAATATAGGAATTCGAGTTAAAATGGTGTTAGGCCCAAGGGTAACTAGGAGAACAATGGTTCTGATTGACGTGTCTTTCAAGCTATTGTAACCCCTCAACATATTTTGGGTGGAGAAGAAATTTGTTTCTCCATATCCTATACTTCTACAAGAAGAAGAAAGGGGCAATGTTCACGAAATCCTTGTCAACAATAATTGTTCTCATGATATAGATTATTATAAATCCATACTTGCAAATATAGTGCAGGATCACCTCTTTGTGCCAGCTTAACATTTGTAGGCATCTTGTTTATGTCAAACATAAACCCAATATCTCTTTCATGTTGTTCCCAGAGGTTAAAAATCAAAGTCTATGTGGTTAATTTAGGTCTTCAGAGGGGGTGTAACATGTACTAGGTGACCAATACCTAATGCTTCTAATGAGGAAGATCGATGAGATGGAAAATTTTCACAAAACAGAAGAAGGAAATGTGAGAAAATCTTTTGGTGAGATATGTGATCAAATCGTAAGCTCCTACTGGTTTGGGAATTATTGGTGAATCGTCTTACACTAGAGGATATATGGGAAAAGGTTGTGATGTGTACTCTTCAGTATGAGTGGATTTATTAAACTCTGGTTCTATTTCCAATTTTACCAAGCCCACAATTTTCATTTTGTTTCTTTGGTCCAAGTTAGGAGAAACTCGAGGATAATTATACATAGAAGCCTCGTGATCACAAGTCTCTATAGGAATCCCTTTGTTGGAATTATATGGATTAAGCTTCTCATTCTTAGGAAGATTGGGAAAATAATTTCTATAAATTCCTAGGTTGGTATTTTGAGGAACGACAAGTCCTGTATGAGTTTTATTAGAAGTTCCTCTAGGGTTCGCTAAGAACATGTCGATGAAAAATTATCTCTGGTCTTCAGGGATTTTTTGTCTGAACTTATTACAGTCCCTACAAGACTAGGCATTGTGACTGATAAATATATGAAATTTGTAGTACAAATTAGGATCATAATCCCTTGGCCTCTGATTTTGATTTTTTTGTGGCCTGTAGTTCCAGTTATTGTTTTGATATTGATTTTTTATAATATAATTTATATCCTTTTGGCTAGGATTCTAATATTAAATTGAGCCCTAGGCTTGGACTTGCTAAGGTAATAGACAGTTAAAATCAACTACATTGATAGAGAGAGTGAGATTATTGACCCTTTTATTGTTCATATTACCATTATTATCATTTACATTGCTAATATTCACAACATTTGGATTTTTAGATTGATCGGTGACACCATCTGTAGTGACACCGTGATTTCGATTCAGGACCTTGGGTCCTTAGTTTTTATTTGAGTTATTTGGATAGTTTGAGTTTTTTGGGTTATAGATGACCAACCTCCCATTAGTACCATATGCATTTTAGGTCCACTATCAAACAACTGCTTGGTCAATGCGGAGCGCACCCTCTAAGACTTCCTCATAGCTTTGTAAGGTAATATTTATGGTCTTCCTCCTTGGTTTCTCTATTAAGTGAATGGAGGTAAAGGTCACAGAGTTCCTATTTGGTACATGTCTGGAGCACTCACGAAAGGGTTAGAGGACATTCTTCCACCTTTGAATGAAGTAGGCAACAGAACTCGTTTTATTCTTACTTGATATGCAAGAATTCTCTGATGCTTGTTGTTCTCAACAACTTGTTCATATTACAAATTTTTTTAATAAATTTAGACAGAATTTGTTTAAAAAAATGTATAGATGCTTTGGGAATAATAGTACCAGTCCATAGAAATTCCTTCAAGGAGTTTTAAGGAATATCTTAGCAATAATTACATCCCATGGAAGCAACTCTTTGATTGTAATAACATATGCCTTAATATGGGCATTGGGATCTCCCTCTCCTTAAAATCTAAGGAGTTCAAGAAATGCCCATGAGAGACATTACACATCATATCGTAAATTCAAGAGGTCATTTTAAATACTCAGGATAAGTTTCCACTAAGAAGGATTTAACCATTAAGAACCCTTGTTGAGGAGGGGGAAGCATGGAGTAGAATCTTGATAAGGTATGGCATAGGTATTAGCTAGGGTGTAAGGATGTCCCTTGATGTTGTAGGTAAGAACTAATAAAATTATACATGTCTATTTGAAGGGATATTTAGAACACATATGGTCATAGGGTGGGATAACACTAGGATATGGGCTAGTGGTATGTATAACCAAGGAATGTCGCATTGTTCATAAGGAACAACATTTGAGAATGCACATTTCTAGTGCCAACCCTTGTGTAGAATAAGAATAGGAAGGATGTAGAATTCATTCCTAATAGTGTTCTAGATCTTGTGAGGAGATCACTAGGATTGGGAACACCCAACTAGAGCTTTGCAGTGGTGGTTTTTGCACTAGGATGAACATTGGTATGAAAGTGGTATAGTTATGATAATAGGGAGTATTTCCTTGCACCTAGTCATTTGTACATGTTATGAAGCTCTGGGTGATCTCTAATTTCTTAATCCTTCCCACTAATGTCGAAATAACATCATTGGGTGAAGGATGTGACCCTTGATGTAGGTGTGTGTTGTATATTACTCGGTTGAGGGAGTGTATGATACCCCCTTATGAATTGATCATTAACTAACTCCCCCTCTTTTGGTGTTTCCTCTATCTTTGAAAGGGGTGAGGCAACATTGTTTTACAACAATACATTGGTGTATGCATGTATCATGTACTAAGGATCCATCTAAAGCATTGAGGTGGTCACCACTTTGGGTGAACCACGCTAACAGTTCATCATGTTGTTATGAATTAAATAGTAAAGGATTTGGACTGCATACTAATATGGGGTGTTAATAGAACCTGTGGATAAATATCATGCTCTCCTGTAAAGGTCATGTTATTAGAGCTTGAGAACTCCGTTTGAGAGTTGTCGATTTGGTTGGTCTATCTCCTCAATACTTATAGTTAAACTATTTTTACGAGGAGATAGTAAGATCTGTGAATAATTATCATCCCACTCTTGATAATGATGTCAACTGGTTACAAACTCACTTGATTGTAATAGTCTTCAAGACCTAAAATAGGCTTGGTATATTCTTGACCCGATACCTATTTAGAGGGGTGTATAAACACCCGCAGAATAATAGGTAGAGGAGAAGGATGGATGAAAGAAAAGAAAATAAATGGATATGAAAATTAATTAGTCCTTCACGTCAGGCTCACTAATTTTGTATGCTTGAAAATCAACACGTGATTTGAGATGCACTCGACTTCTTGAGATTGCAATCTGAGACATTCAAAATTTGATATATGGAATGAGGTATGGGATGAATCAATGTAGTGCAAGTGGGATATGTGGTAAATATGATAACAAACATGATCAATGATCAAGGCAATCGTAGATGCTCAACTTATAAATTTGGGTATTTTCTCATCAAGGGTGAAAAAGGCCCGCCTAACTTATGTGGGGTTGATACATCAGTTCAAGTATGATCATTGTTCATGGTTATAATTCTATGTCAATAAAACTGAACGTAGCTCGACCCGGCTTCCGGATGGATGCAAGGGAATTTTTCATTCTTCCTCTAAATAATCCTCTCTAAAGAGGATCATGTAAGTATGAGAGGAGATGATGTTAAGGACAAACTAAGGGTTGCAAGGTCTAACCCTATTGGCAATGTGGCTGGCCCAATATTATTTTGCAATCTCTTCTTCATCATTGAGGGCGTTAAGTTGGCCAATAATATTAGGTGGTACATGGGAGTTTCTCTAAAGACTAGTTGTCGTAAACCTTGGTCAATGTCTACTTGGCATCTATCAATGTTGGGCTGACGTTTATCATTGGATCAAGGATTCTAATGCATGGTTAAGGTGGACCTGGAATGGTCATATGGGCATTGAATCAACAAGGATGGAAATAAACAAACAAACTAGAAACCAAATGGGTTGAGGGCTAAGTAATGGTAGCCTAGGTTGCTAAGAAAACAAAGATTGTGTTCATTCCAATTCTAAATTACTTTAAATTCCAATCATTTAGATAAATGAAGTGAATGAATTTAAATTAAATAAAAGACTATTGTTTTTCCCCTTTTAATCTAATTAAATTCAATTTTCCAGGCATTTAATTAAAGAAAAACGAAACAAACTATCGAATTATTTTTGTGTTTTCTGAAAAAGCTTTTAAATAAAATAAATAAACAAAGAAAATTAAACTTCTAAACTATCTTTTTGTTTTTTCTTGTTTTTGATAAATTAAATAAAATAAAAGATATAGAAACAGACAAATAAATTAATCTAAATGAAACAAACTACTTCTAAATTAAAATAAATAAAAACAAGGAATAGTCCAGATGTGGCTATTCCTCTGTTTTCGAGCTTGTGGAGTTAAATCTAACTTAAACAGAGAATGTGCTCTATAGAATTATTATTTTGGAAATATGGAAATTTCCTCTAACTCACTTTTACCTCATATTCACAAGAAAGAAAGAAAGCTTGCTCAGAAGCAATTTCTTCTTCACCCGGAAACTTCCCCAACAAAATATAAAATACAAAACATACAGGATAACTAGCAATGAACAAATAAATGAAGAAGCGCAGACAAAGAATATTCCTCCAACTTCATTCCCCTTATAGATACTGTATGGATATCTAGGGAAGAAGATATCAATGGAAGTTTTTTCATATGCAAACAATTCTATAAACAAAGAAGTAGATTAATTATACCACTTTCAAACAAATGTATTTCTTTTAATCTAAATGACAATAATGAACTGAAAGCTTCAAAGAAATATAAATGCACCCCAAATCTTGGTTAGTGTTGTGATGTGACAGCTTCCCAAGTGTGATGATGATATTTATTGTCTCCTCAGCTTCCTTTTCATTTTCTAGATATGAATTCTAGATGACCCAAGGTGTGCAATGCTTACTAGTAGCAAAATGAAAAAAATAACAGGTTGTAGCTGATTGGTTGCAAGAAAATAAAGAAAATGTTGGAGTTGGTTGGTTGCAAGAAAACTAGTCACAAATGTATTACTGGGAAGAACAAAGCAGGGAAAGTGCACGAAGATGGGGGACCAAAAAATGGACACATTTTATTTTAAGGGAAACACGAGCACATTTTAGGAAAGTGCGATCGTGTTATGAATTTCTAAGATTGGAAATTACCAAGCCTATAATGCGAGCATGTTATAACTTGCTCATGCTATAATTCGTTATAAAGCACTCACATTCCTATTTGTTATGTGGTATATGTTCTTTTGGGAAGGATATATTTACTAAATATAAATGGTTTAAGTATGAGTTTTTTCTTTTATTAATCTTTATACTTTATTGTTTCATATACTTTATTAAATTTATTGTAGTAAATATAAGAAATTAAGGCCATCCTGTACCTTATGGAACTAGTGTCACAACTCCATTTGTCATTGTTTAGAAGATAGTTTTTCATATTCTAATTTGGTCAATACATAGGTATTTTTCAAGATTTCAGCATTCAGCCTAAAGCTTTCAGGGTTTAAATTCTACAATCGATATCTATTTTGTGAAATAATATAGTCCTAGTTTAGGTTTTGGGGTCTTATTGATTGGTTATTGAATTTTTTAGGAGTTTAGGATGTGTCAAAACAATATATTATAAACCTCACAACTCCTAAAGGTATCAATAATTGCTTGAATATATGGACTCATGCAATTCCTTATAACACATAATAAATCAAAACCATATACATAAGTTTTTATTGATTCAAATAATCAAGGGAATGGTCATCATGAGGTTTGTGAAGGATCTAAAAAATCATGAGGTTATGCAGATCTCCAACACATTTGCATGCATTCATCAACTCATAACAACGAATTTTAATCATTCTCATTAGTATCTTATTTTTTAAGTCTTTCTAACAAGCTCTATAGACTCAAATATGCAAAAATGTCACAATCAACCTAAAAATTACCCTTCTAACCCCCATATCCTACTCTCACATTTTTTCCACAAGCCCAACCAACTATTAAAATGACTCATTTTCTTGTAAAAACATCATTTGCTCATACTTCCACTCTATTCATCTCACTAGCTTTTAGTGCCCTAATTCCAAATCAAGCACAAATTTGGAACTTTTTACTTACATTTTCTCCTTCCATCTCTTTATTTTGTTTCACCATTCTCAAAATAACATGAAACCATTCAACAAAAGTGATAATTAATCAAAGAAATCATTAATACTCTCAAATTTAATCAATCCCACCCTGTTTTAGCTCTCAAGAGCCATTCCCATGCAAGATCCATGATTATGCACATATAATCATATCCATAACTAAAAAAAACATCCTTAGATACCCTATAGGCTCAGTTTAATGCATGAAAAAATTCAAATTTCAACCCTTTAAACTTCTTTTATTATCACCTTTTCTAATTTTTTATCCTATTAACTCTCTTCTAGCCTTGGTCTTGTGCATTTACTAGTGTACCTTTCAATCTAGGGGTTTTCAAACCATACTGATGGGTTTCCTAGATAGCCATTTATTCCTTCTCCATATATGCAATATTTCAATATGTGCTTCTTTGCAAAATATCCCTAAAAACCCTCTGTCTCAATCTCCCTTTAGGTCTTCAAATTGTGACTGTTACTGTGCATACTAATTGTTAGTGAGATCTCTGATTTTGATCAAAGAAAACTTAAAATTCCTTCATATTCCTTTCAAGGACCTTGTCTTTGTTGATTCTTGCAAATGTGGGGTCTAAATTCCCCGATTTAGATTTTAAAAACCTAAGTCCTAGTTGTACCTTATCTTCAACCCGAGAAAGAAAATAAGCTTGTAAAAAAAGTTATAATCATTTTTAAACTTGGAATTTTGGACACACAAATGGTCCCAAATATTCCTTTGTTTCTATATAATCAATTAAATTTCTTGTGCTATTTAATCTTCTAGATTTCATTTGACTAGTAGCTATAAGAATGTCTTAGCAGGGTTTGTCTATTTAACCTCTAGTTACATTCAAGATAGATAAAACAAAAACATATCTCCACTGTTTGACCTTAAAAGCATCGAAATCAACCTTGTAAAAAAAATATCCCTCTAGTATTCTTAATAAATTAAATACTTCTTCCTACCTCTTCAGGTTAGAAATCCTTCAAAAAACCTTAGACACCATATTTGTCACTTTGTACATACTTAGAGATTTTGAATTTTTGACTTGGAGGGAAAAACCTTTAATTTGAAGTTATGAGCATTTTGGATCCAACTAGTAGTAGGTTTTGCATCTTATATCCCTTCTCATGAATTATTGATTCCATAACATGATTATAAGAAATTTGGACATTCTTGTAACCTGTTGCTTTTACGCCCCTGCATCATGAGGACAATGGGTGCAATTAGAAAAATCATGAGTTCTGTGAAAGATTTGAAACATCAAGAACTTCATCGAGATTAAAATCACAAAGAGAATGGTCATTAGGAGCATGATATGAGAATCTCACCATCAGTGAAGGTGGAAATTATCTCAGGATCACAAACAATGCATATTTTATGAGAGTATTTCTAAACAGTTAATCAATGCTTGGTAATGAACTCACATCTTGGAAGTCTGGGAGGTCGAATTTGCAGTGTTTTAGTACATTGTGGAGGTCAAGAAGATGGAATTCATTCTCTGAAATTTCTCCAAGTTTCATTAAGGGTTTAATCCTTCTATCAAGAGGAGTAAACCTATCTCCATGAGGAGAAATTGAGAAAGAGGGTGTCTAGAAATCATAAGCATGCTTCCACTCAATTGACATCTTGGGAAGGGAGGTGAATTATGAGATGAATAAGAGATCATCATGTTCAAAGTGAAAAGTGAGGCTTAAGGAGTGAATTGATGATCATCATATCTTGAATCTACTACTGTGTCTAAATACCTTCAAGAAACAAATAAAAATGAGCTATTCAGGCTACTGAGGCATCGAGGACCCCTTATGTGTGAAGGATGAAGAAGTCACATATTCTCGTGAGATGGATATGAGAAAGAAGTGTATGAGAATATTAAATTTGATTCCATTCAAGGAGGATTTTTAATCCTAGAAGGGTAAGAGGATGATCTTCATATGGAGATGTTGTCATGTGAATTGACTGACCCAAAAATGCAAAACTTAAAACCATGAAAACCAAGCCACAATGTCAAATATTCCTCCCAAATATTCTTGAATCCCTCTTTGGGATAACCTACCTCCTTTGTCATGATCACCTTTTCCTTGAAGGTATTACTAATGCATTGGGGTGAACATGTATAAGTTTGCAAATTTTTTTTAGGAAGGTCCACTATTCCATTCATTGAAGTGCACTAAAAGACTACTTCTCCATCAAGTCTAAAAAGGCCAATTTTGGCCATTTCAGAGCCTATGTGCATCCTCCAGGAGGGTTATGAAAAGGTATTGTGCTCATGTATAATTAACTAAGCTATAAATTGAAACTAATATCTACATATATTTTAAAGCAAATGATAACTAAACAATGAACCATCAAGATAAGAGCTTAAAGGAAATGCTTCTTCAATGCATAAATGAAATTACATGCTAAGTTATTTCCTACTCTCTATGATTTCTAATTTAAACTATGAACCTATGAAGAACATAAAAAATCAAAGTGGATTGTTACTTGATCTCAAAGATTGAGAATGGAATCTCACCAAGAATTGGCTATAAGGCCATTTTGGATCTTCCCATATTACTCAATTTTGAGTGAAAGGATGCAAGATGGAGAAGTTATCTCCAACAATGGAGAATGGCTTAAGATCAAAATGCTTATAGTTTTCACTATTCAAAGCATGGTGTAAGAAGAAAGGTAAGAAGGAGAGGTTCTTTATATATCTTTCCTGAAGAGGCAAGGCTAGAAAATTGATGAATGTGGGATAAAGGTAAAAAAAATTAGGAATGGATAAGGTTGCTTTATAAAAGGTAATCTTGATTTAGAAGAGTTTAATTTGTCATTAGTAAGTCATGGGAGTTGGGGGGATGTTTTAATTAATCAAAGGGGATTAATTAATAGGTAGAGGTAAGATTATAGAAGGTAATTAGAGGAAAATTAGAATGATTTACGGGATGTAAGAGAGGAATTCGATCTAATAAATGATAATTTATTGATTTAGAGTTGCGAGCGTAATTAATTAATAATCATTAATTAACCTGGGTAGAAGTCAATATTAATTAATGAAAGGTCATTAAACGACATCCTTAATGATAGGAAGGGTATTTAATTAACGAAAGGTCGTTAATTAACACATATGAAGAGGAATGGTAGCTAATTAGTGGGAAAGCGCTATTTATTATAGAAATGACAAGAAAGAGGATAATTAGTGCAATCTTAGCATTAAAGCCTCTGTAAGTAGATTTTAGGTGTCTAGATTTTCCCCCTCTTTGGGGTGGCGTAAGTGACATCACTTCAAAGATAGTAGAAAAGTACAAAAAAATATTTTTTTTGAAGAGATAGAAGAAAAAATTAATAGAATGAAGGATGCCCCCTTGAGTGTTGATGGGGGTGATGAAAGACGACAATTGACGATCGAAAAGGTGAAATAAAAAAATAGAAGAAGTAGAATAATTGATCCCTATTGCCCCAAGTTGCTTTTGAAGAAAAGTGTTGATAGAAGGAGAGTGATATGAAAGAAAAATGAAGATGAAAAGATACGAATATAGCTATCATCTTGTTGATGTAAAAACCAACTTTATTTCATCATTTCGCTTATGATCAACATCATCGGTCCTTATTAAAAAGAATGAACAAAAGTGTAGTATGACATGAAAATCCATATACAAACAAATATCCATAGCTAAAAACACCAACTCCATGCAACATAAAAATTGCAATGCAATACGAGAAAGTAAAATATGCCTAACTCTGTGAAACATACATAATGCAATGCAATACAAGAAAGTAAACAAACTAACATAACAGAGAAACATAACTCAATGTTTTTGTTATCAAGATTCGATTCTGAACTGTGTGAATTAACGAAAAGGGTCAAAAGATGGTGTCCCAAACAAGGATACATGCAAGGGAAATAACAGAGGACACTTGGGTCCCATGAAAATAAGTAAACTAGGAAACAGTACCAAAGCAACTCATTGTGCCATAGAGTACATACATAGTAAGAAAACCATCTTTGTTAATGGAGTTAGATAAAGATGATCTGCAAGTTGCGCATAAGAACAAGTGAGAACTAAAGAGCGATGTTGTGTAGGATGTTTTTTTTTAGAAACATTTTTGAATTTTTTTATTTTGAAAGTTTTCTAAAACTATGTACATGAAGACAAAGAAACGTGGATTCCCCCAATGATTGATGGGATGTACAAGGGCAGAATACCACGCGTATGCACAAGAAAGTGAAGATGCAAAAATGCCCCAACAATTAGGTGGGATTATTCAAAGGAAAAATATTCATTCGTTGAAGGGGGATCAAGGCCAATATAAAATTGGTTCAATCATGAGGGAGCAAGGATGCCCCCAACGTAAGCTACCCAAGAAACACATCAGAGAAAGGAAGTAGAAAATTATCTTATTAAAAGGGGACAAAAGTGTGTGCAAACATGGCAAAGAGGACATCCTATCCCCATGAATGTTCTAAATGATTTTTGAAGAACATAGGATGCTATGAAAATATTTAGAAGGCGGTAAATGAAAAAGTGATTAGCCCAAGGCACAAATCATGAGACAAGTGTTGTGCTTAAGAAAGAGTTTGAACAAGGTCAAAAAAGTAACACTTGGTAACATACTAATCCTGTTTGCTCATAGAGATCTAGTGTGTGCTTGTGGAAATTAATTACCTTTTAAAGTGAATAATTGATAGACAACAAGTGAAGACACTAGCCAATGTGTAGGAATGATTTAGTTTAAAAGGTGATTTGTGAATGGAGGGTGGAAGGAGATTCGAACATTACTCTGCTGCCAGCCAAATGTCCATAGCCTCGAAAAAGATGCATTTTATTCTAATTGCAACATTAATCTACTACTAGTTATGTGTCCATAACCCCGATAGAGATTATTGGAAATACATTAAGAGAGAGTTATATATCAATTTGCTTTTGCTTTTATCTTTTACTTTTTGATTGATTGATTTTGATTCTTTTGCTTTCTCAAAACTTATTTCAGATCTCTTGTTTGACAAGGGGTTAAGAACCACTGATGGCTTGATGGAAGGATGTGGAAGTGATTGTGATGATGACATTAGCTAGTGTCAAAAAATACACCAAAAAATTATTTCCAACAATTTTATTATATGTAGATAGTGATAGGATTTCTAAGAGGTTAGTCGTTCTTTAATTTACCAAGGTGATGAAAGACCAAGGTCAAATGAATACCATAGAGATAAATTTTGTAAAATGTGTTTGAAATAAGCTAACCAAAATATCATCAAAGGGATGAAAATGGTGGATGAATTGCAGAGGAATATGAAAGAAAGGGAAGAAAGAACATCCATGTGTATGCAATACCTAATTACAATGTTTGATCTTTTTATGACCTCTTACGTGGTATTAGATAACTTTCTACCAAAGGGATTTGAAAAATAATTTATAGAACTCAAAAAATGGGGGGGGGGGGCGCGTGCGCACACACAATAGGTTTATATCTTTTTGACACAAAAATAGACATACTTCGTGTGTGCGCTATATTTGACCCTCTTAATATCCACCATTTTCAAAAAAAAATTAGTAGTTTAGAAACTAGATTCCAAGCTCTAATGTACTTATTCTTATCAATTTTTTAAATTTTGAGCATATAAATGTCCAAATTATTAGATGAAGTTCATGTTTTGTGGATTTCAGGAAAAATGTGTCCACTTTTGACCCTTCATTTCCATGCACTTACCCAAAAATGTGTTGTGTTGTCTTTGTGATTCCTAGAAAGATTCAGGTACAATAACAATGCAAAACTAAATCTCAAATCTCCAACCCATCATATGGGTAAAAGTATGGTTTTTTATAAAGTTTGGGGAAGAAAAAGTCTAAACACACGACAATCAGGAAATGCCAAATCATCAAGAAAAGGGGGATTTCCTTCTAAAGATAGTAAAATAAGAAGAAGACTCTAATAAAAATCAAATAAGCCAAAAATAAGGTGAAAACGTTCAAGAAACTGGAAAGAAAATAACTCATGAATCTAAATAGGTGTTTAAAACACGCAGTTTGAACTCACAGATAAAGTTGACAGAATCACTATTGTGGTTGTGTAACTGCCAGTCTATGTAGACTAGAAATTACATAATTGTCGTGGTGGTTACGTGACCTCTGTGGTGGTTACATTACTTAATCCAAAAATAAGAGGAAAAGGGGTAGAAAATGGTCCATGAGGACACGACAAGCTAGAAAACTTAGAAACATGAAGAAATAAGATGAAACAAGCATGCTGAAGGTAGAGGGAGAGGATATGGATCTCATCATTTTTCTCAAAAATAATTGTTTCATCATTGGAGACTTACCACATCCTTCAATGTGTCCACCGCGTAATTTTTGGTGCATACAAAAAAATCTATATTCACTATCATTCTCATAAAACACATTCCCATGCTATATCCCAAGAAGATGATTGAGGATTGGGGATCAAATTTATAGACCTTGTTTGATATCACTTTCCTTTTATGGTTCGTATCACTTAAACATGATGGCCCATTTCGATGATGGCTAGGATTAATTAAACCCACAGTCTTGGGCTTCACCTCGAGAATAAGTTTTTTAGAGTTTTAGAGGGATTTCTTCCTTATTTGAGCGATGAAATAATTTCCTAGCCTTGCACTTGTAAGTCAATATTTTCCAATTATTGTGATGTAAACTCCTTGGTTATGATGATCATGTTGTTGATATTATTTGGATCATAATGTTTTGCACATGCTAAATGATCGAGTTCATTAAGTGTTAACCAAGATAAATTATGGAGCAACGAGTTGAGTTGACTATGGTCCCAAAGATGAATTCACCATGCCAAAGGCTTGAGCTCCACAAGAGATATTTTTAAGGCTGAAAATAATAGGGCTCGTGCCAAGTTAAAGGAGTTGAGGAAAGGCTGAGAGCACAAACTAAATGCCAAGAAAGAGGAACTGTGCTAAGTGAACAGATCAAGTAAGAAGGTTTGAATGGATATTTTGGTAGGTACAAGAAAACAACACACACATTCCCCTGGTCAAATTGATTTGAACAATGGAGTTGAGGTGTCATAAAACACACCACATAGAGCTATGACCCAATGCAGATGGAATTGTGTAAGAGGATAAAACAAGATTGGGAGGCAAGATTAGACGTGAATCATAGACTATGTGAGCGGAGCCAAGTGGTCTGAGCAGTCTGAGATGAGGGTGGGATCTTTTCAAATAGAGTGAGATAGAGTATAGGCCAATCCAAGAAAAATGAGCCGCGATTACTCTGAGCTAAGTAAAAACTATTGAAAAATAAGGGCATGACAAGATATGAGGAGTTAGGTGCATAATGGTGTTGAGTTACATGCGAAGGTGGGATAAGCTAACCAATATAAGAGCACTCTACATGAGATATATCTACATATGTACACCAAAGAAACAAATATTTTCCACACTAGCACATGATCCAAAAATATAGACAAATCTTTACACATAGACTTGTTAGATTCAAGAAAAAACAAGGATTTTGAGAAAACCACAACTTAACAAAAAAAAAACATTCTACCACAATTACTCTGATACCATATCATAGTTCCTGCCAAAATATTACTCTGATACCATTTCATCATTGGAGACTTACTACATCCTTCAATGTGTCACCGTGTAATTTTTGGTGCATACAAAAACTCTATATTCACTATCATTCTCATAAAACACATTCCCATGCTATATCCCAAGAAGATGATTGAGGATTGGGGATCAAATTTATAGACCTTATTTGATATCACTTTCCTTTTATGGTTCGTATCACTTAAACATGATGGCCCATTTCGATGACGGCTAGGATTAATTAAACCCATAGTCTTGGGCTTCACCTCGAGAATAAGTTTTTTAGAGTTTTAGAGGGCTTTCTTCCTTATTTGAGCGATGAAATAATTTCCTAGCCTTGCACTTGTAAGTCAATATTTTCCAATTATTGTGATGTAAACTCCTTGGTTATGATGATCATGTTGTTGATATTATTTGGATCATAATGTTGTGCACATGCTAAATGATCGAGTTCATTAAGTGTTAACCAAGATAAATTATGGAGCAACGAGTTGAGTTGACTATGGTCCAAAGATGAATTCACCATGCCAAAGGCTTGAGCTCCACAAGAGATATTTTTAAGGCTGAAAATAATAGGGCTCGTGCCAAGTTAAAGGAGTTGAGGAAAGGCTGAGAGCACAAACTAAATGCCAAGAAAGAGGAACTGTGCTAAGTGAACAGATCAAGTAAGAAGGTTTGAATGGATATTTTTGTAGGTACTAGAAAACACCACACACATTCTCTGGTCAAATTGATTTGAACAATGGAGTTGAGGTGTCATAAAACACACCACATAGAGCTATGACCCAATGCGGATGAAATTATAAAA
This sequence comes from Taxus chinensis, assembly GCA_019776745.2. Classification (NCBI taxonomy): domain Eukaryota; kingdom Viridiplantae; phylum Streptophyta; class Pinopsida; order Cupressales; family Taxaceae; genus Taxus; species Taxus chinensis. Next base: position 685,459,855 of record CM034147.1, on the reverse strand, counting down.
GAGGATAAAACGAGATTGGGAGGCAAGATTAGACGTGAATCACAGACTATGTGAGCCGAGCCAAGTGGTCTGAGAAGTCTGAGATAAGGGTGGGATCTTGTCAAATAGAGTGAGATAGAGTATAGGCCAATCTAAGAAAAATGAGCCCCGATTACTCTGAGCTAAGTAAAAACTATTGGAAAATAAGGCATGACAAGATATGAGGAGTTAGGTGCATAATGGTGTTGAGTTACATGCGAAGGTGGGATAAGCTAACCAATATAAGAGCACTCTACATGAGATATATCTACATATGTACACCAAAGAAACAAAGCTTTTCCACACTAGCACATGATCCAAAAATATAGACAAATCTTTACACATAGACTTGTTAGATTCAAGAAAAAACAAGGATTTTGAGAAAACCACAACTTAACAAAAAAATGAAACATTCTACCACAATTACTCTGATACCATATCATAGTTCCTGCCAAAATATCTAAATAAAAACAAATGTATGTGTAGTTGCATGAATATAGAAATAACTAACAATTATATTTAATATAACACAATCTCACAAAACACAAGAATAATGCTAAAACAAAAAAAAATCAATAGCTCAAATGTAGTGTGCACAAATAGGAGAGTGATACATAAATCCTTCATGGGAATAGTGGTCAAGAGTATAATAGCAAGGGGAGTTACATTCTTGGAATAACCAGTCAAATTTAACCCCTATGACACACTATCGTAGTATATGACAATTCAAGTAACTCCTATGACACACTATCGTAGTATATGACAATTCAAGTAACTCCTATGACACAATTAAAACCTAAGCAAGATGAGTCACATGTGTGTAGAAAATATTCCAAGTAATAAATAAAAACAAGGAAAATAATATCCAACACCAATATCGATCATCAATGAGGCAACTTGATTGGTTAATAGTGTGGATGATTTGGGGTTGGAGGTGTGAAATGATGATGAGATAGAAGCAATTTACAATCTCTTGAAATATAAGAAACAAGGGTGCAAATTTTCAATTTCCAACATTGAATAGCTAAGGAAAAGGGTTGTGGTGCACATTCTGACATCTAATCTTTCCAGTACAACAAGATTAGTTAAAATTAACAAGAAAATTTCATATTTCCCATAAAATGGTGAAGGGGACATATTTTAACCTCTCCTTATTTATAGAAAAAATCTTTGAGAAAGATGCATAATAACATGCACAAGAATTGAGGAAAATTTGTTTGGGGTACAATCCTCCTTTTAATGGTATTTGATGAAATAGGTGTCCCAGAAGGGAGTGCGAAACCAATATGGATATATCTTATGGAGAATAAATTGTTAGAAAATAAATATAAATATTTTCTAGCCCCACCACCTTGAATACTACATATAAGGCCAAACTTAACAAATGGCTAAGGCATTTGAGAGATGCCTTTAAAGAAGAGAGTTGAGTACCATAGATGCTACTTGAAGTGGTAGAAGCAGACTTAGAGTTTTTTTGATGTAACATTACTATTTGGAGCACTTTAAGATGAAAGATGAAAACTTATATCCTTGGGATAAGTTTCCATTTGGCTTCACATCAAAATATTTCATGTGATTCATTAATCAAATTAGGGATGTGAAGAAGTTCAAAATTGATGTATTACAAAGTGATGCAAACATGTTTTCCCTCTACACCAAGTATAATTACGCGAGTAAGGGAAAATATATGGAGACACATGAAATAAACGTCTATGAAATTAACCTGGTAGAGACCATAGCAGTAGACAACCAAGTAGTACATTTTTTCTACTAATTAAAGCCAATAAAGAAAAATAGTGACACACATGGAGTAGAGGATCATAATGAAGAGATGCACATGCCTCCATAGAAAATAATGAAAATTTCCAAGATGGGAGAAAGAAAAAGGTTATTGAAGATTCCTCTAACACTACATAAGTGGAAAAATGAAGGTGGTGAGGAAGAAGAGGACAAATATATAAATAATGTCCCTCTTGTGAGGAAAACAAGGTTAAATTTGACACAAGAAAAACTTTCATGCCTATCCTATAGTCAACTAGAAGTACAAATCCGAAGGAAGGCCTAAAAGAAACTCCCACACAAGAACAAATGGGAATTTCCACTAAAGTCATTAAAATGAGCGTGCATGCCATAGATGAAGGGGAGAAGGAAGAAACATGAATTCCCACTATTACTACTCCTCCAAGTGTACCCTCCCCTATAAAAATTACCACAAACACTAAATTTGATCCTAAAAGTATTCAAAATTCTAAGGACTCTGATTTTGAAAGAATGCACCTCCAAAAATGCCTCCAGAGATAATTAATGTTAAAGAAGAAGAGGAAAAAGAAATTTTAGAAGGAAGAGAGGAAAACATGGATGAGGAGGAGGAAAAACATGATGATGAAGAATAAAAAATATAAGATACAAGTTTCAATGATGAAAAGGAAGATACAAAATTCCATGTAGACAAAGGAAAGAGTGTACAAGAGGGAGAAGCTGAAAAAGGTTGAAGAAATGAAGTATAATGAAAAAAAACTTGCAATCAATTCACTCAAGGTTCCAGAAGGGTAAAACCAAAGATTAATTGTTCTATTGGAATTAATTTAAGGATATGGTCACAAAAATAATGATAAAAGTTGTTATCCTTTACCTTGAATGATTTCATACACGAGCCTAAGTTTGAAATCCCTTACTCTATCCTGCATAAATTTCTAGATGAAATCAAGAAGGGATTAGGAGTGGAAATTATAGGCACTTTCCATAAGTCAGAAAATCAGGTTGGGGATGCGCTCTTAAATATTCCTAGAGAAGTTGTCCAAGAAAACATCTCCAATAGTGTAGAAAACTGCTTACAAATGGAAAGAGTGTAAGAGATGACCAACGAGCTCCAATAGAGAGAAAAAGATGGTGAAAAAAATACACATGATGACTTAAAGGTGCTTAATTTTTGTAAATGGAATGTCACCAATGAACCTTAGTTGGCTGAGGCACTACCATAGGATCAGTGGGAGATTTAGGTAAGTTGGAAAATTTGGTTAACATGTTCCTTAAGCTAAGGGGGGGGAGAAGGGGATAGCTGTGCACACAATAAATAAAGGAATATCAGGAAAAATTAGGATCTCTCTATACACAAAAAATGAAGACTTGTGTAGAATTGGCTGCTAATATCAAAGAAAAGGCCATGCATGCAAATAAGGTGGTCAATGGTATTTTTTTAGAAATCCAATATTTTTGAGCGTGGATGATCATGAAGGTCCAAATATAAAATTTCTTGGAAATAAAGATGAATAACAATGACAACGAAAAGGTTATTTGTGAAAAAATCCCATAAGACATAAAAAACTTGAAGGGGAGATTATCTCAAAAAAGGATAAAATAAAGTAGTGGTTTAGAGAGCTAAGGAAGTCAAATTTTAAGAAATAGGGCCAGTAGCCTTGAAAAAATTTCAATATGAGGCTTCATATCCTAATAAGAGTGTCAAAGCCTTGAAGGACCTTATTGTACATGCTAAAAATATACCCCCTGTATTCAGAAAGTCTTAGATCAATGCAAGATGCATGATTATCTAATAAGGAAAGAGGTTCTATAATTATTTGAAAAAGTGGATAAAGGGTTACCCAACAGTGGGAAATGGGTTTAGTGTGGATTGATTTTGATCCCCTAAATTGTTATACATTCATTTTGCTAAGTATTACATTGGGAAATAATTTTTATTCTTTATTCTTTCTTATTCTATAGAGCACACACATTTCAGGTAAGAAGAATGAAAAGATGCACCCAAGTTGTAGGATAAGAATAGGAAAATCTATATGTAAATATGGAACATGGAGAAAAATTTACACACGTGAATATAATAGAAAAAAAGAGACACCTGCATATAACTAGGCTTGAAGAGAAGTTTCATGGGAAATAAAGTGATGCATGCATATTAAGGAAGAGAAGGTGGCATGAATAAAAATAGTTTGGTCTATAAAGAGAGATTCCAATAATAGCTCAAGAAACATGAAAAATAAAGGAACAAAAATCTTGAGTAGCAGGGGTTCCATACAAAAAATAAATAATGTCATACAAAGTAAAAATATGATATATATTGACATGTGGCATAAACATTGCCTCTATGTAATAGTTAGTTGTTAAAAATAGAATCCAAGGGATAATTATGAATCTTGTTCAACTAGTGAAGGGAAAATCCACACTACTACATGTATATAGTCCTTATGGAATAATTGTAAATGATAACCATGATGATCATCACCATAGATAAAGAGAACTTACATGAGAGACATGATTTGATGATGAATGTGGAGTGAATTATTATGGGGCTATTCTTTGTGCGAGTATTTGTTAATAATTTGTCTATTATTATATTATGAATGTTTATGCTTTTATTATATTATCTATATAAACACTTCATATGAACATGCCAAACATGATGGGGACCAGAAATCTCTCACACCTTGGGTGAGTGCATAATGTTTCTGCCTTAGTGTGATAGGATGGATTGAGGTGATACTATTTCTTTTTGTTTTCTAGAGTGGTAAAGGTTCACATGCATCTTAGTATATACAATAGTGGTGAAACTAGATGCACACAAAGTATAGATAGTAAATATATAAGTAGTAAGATAAGTTAACTTTATACAAGATACATGTGTTAGTCTTGTTAGCTCAAAATATAGCAATAAACATAATGTATATACCCAAGCATAATGAGAAAGGTGTAAAGTAACATATAATGAAAAAAAATAACCTATATAGTGTGGGGGGTGTCTTAAAAATATTAGTGTAAGGAACCAAAATGAATCCTATCATCATGTATTACCTATGTGTGTTCTACATCAAGCTCAATATACGTCATGAACATATGTGCGTAAAGATTAAATATGATATTTTTCACATCAACATTAAAAATAACATGTATAAACTAATAATTTATCCAAGAAAACCATAAACAAGTCCTAATTTTATAGTTTTTCACATATTTGTATTATGTGATTATTTAAATGTTTTTGAAGTGTTTTGAAAATACCTATGTACAAGAAAGGTGATAGCACACGATCTTCTTGATAAGGGTCTCATGAAGAGGCATATTGTACTTAATGAGCATAGGAGGTGTAGAAATCAAATATATCATATTGGAATAAGGATAATTTCTTATGTAAAATATAGAGGAGTCATAGTATGTGTGATAGAAAACTTGAAGAAGGAAAAATCCACCAGAAGTAGTATGCATATAAGACTTTGGATTAGATTTGAATTTGAGTGATAAGTATTTTAAGCTGGTTTTAAAACCTATTGTGACCAGATTAGTTTGGTATAGAATGTGATGATTAGGTATGGTATTAGTAAAAATATTGGAATCCTAACCTTTACCTAAGTATGTAAGGGCATATATAGTGCAAGGAAACCTATTCTTAGAAAATAATGGAGATCTATATATGCAATCTAGTGTCTAAAAAGGGATTATTTGTGTGTGAATATAGATAAGGATTAAATATCAGTTGATAATTGATAAAGTATTGTAACTAAGTCCAATAATGTGTCATGATGGGTGAGCAAACTGATAGAGAACATAAGACCAATTTAGATCTGAAAGATACACTCTTGTTGATGATTTGTGGAAAATAAAGTTTAATACCTTGTAGTAAAAAATATTTTGTGTTGTGCATAGCCCAATGTTAAAAAGAAATATGTTGAGAAATATATAATCCATTGATTGAAATAGTATCCTCTTCTTCATCAATAGGATTGAAATTAATTTTTTCATAAATGCTAATCAAACATATTAGACTGCTCATTATCATTGTAATGGTAATTAGGATCAAAATAATCTCTTTCATCAAAATCAAATAGTAGTGATAAATAAATGTTATTCGTACAATTATTATGTGTGTTTCCTCCATTGGGAACTTGTATGTACATTTAAAATGCTTTGTATCCATATGTGGTTGCTCTTATGCCATTTGTATTATTTCCTTTTTTGCTTGCATAATAATATGATGTAATGTTTTCACTGAGATCGATTCTTCCGAAGGAGGAATTTTTTCTTAGCCTCCTTGTGATTAGATGGATCTTGTAGTATTGTTTTCTATTTTTACCCCATTGGTAAAATAGGGAAACTTGGGAGGATGAACTTGAAAACTGGATGAGACTTCATCAAGCAATCCAGAGACAGACATGTTAGATTTCAAGTTTTTGAAGCATTGTAAGTGATTTTGGGAAGTTTGGGATCATTTGAAGATTTTTTTCCTCTTTTGGGTTTTCAAACTTGGTCAATTTTTGAGAAAAATGAGGTAAATGGTGAAAGGGGGTCATGGAACACTTTTCTCATATTCATTTGGTTCTTTGGCTCAATAAAATTGGAAAAAATGAGGAAGTTGTGAAAATGAAGATGTTGTGAGCCTCCCACCCCTTGGTCTCAATTTAAAAAGGGGGAAAAAATAGCCAAAAAATGGGGAAAAAATTAGAAAAAATAGAAAATCTAGTCTCCGAGCATCCCTTGGCCTTCTGGCTCTAAATTTTTTAAAGAAAATTCCAATATTTAAAGGAAAAAATTTAAAAAAATGGACAAATGAGCGATTGAGCCAAAACAAGTCATTGAGCTGGTGGGAGTGCATGGGAGGTGAGTCAAGTGAGCAGGTTAGTGGGAAGGTGGTGAGTCCGTCGGTAGTTATGTGGAGGATTGGCTCGCCAAGCCAACTTGGCGAGCCCGAAGGGGGTGTGGGGTGAGTGTTGTTCAGAAGTGGGCGCAGAGAACAAGGTGCATGTCGCACGACTCGACAACTTGGGTGGTTGATGCATGTGGGTTCCATGGTCTGAATGCATGGTAGGGTCAATAGTTTGTTGATCTGATGTGTCGAGAATTTAGGTCAAAAAATCATGGTGCTCGAGCACCTCGATAGGATGTGCGACGTGCGAAGCGGGCTCCGAACCTGAAATAAATGGGGAGCTTGCTGAGTTACGGAGGCGGAAGCAGAGTTGCACATGCATAAAGAAACTCACTGAACTTGGTGAAAATTTCAAGTGGGTTCCGAAACCAACTCGTAGGAGTCAAAAGTGAGTTGGTGGTGAGTTAAAGAGGGAGTTTGGGGAGGTTAGTGAAAATACCAAAATACTGCCCTACACTAAAATTGTGATAATTTCTTCCATACTCGATAGATTCCCATAAAATTACAGACATTGAAAAGAGGATTCAAATCCCTACACTATGGAATCATAATTTTTTTTGAATTTGGTGAGTTAGGTAGGAGAAAAATGGGGATGCATTTCTAGGACATTGAGGTCATACTCGAGGTACCAAAAATGGAGTAAATGGAGGTATGGGTTCACATTTTTTCTTCTAGGAAACAAACTACAAAGAAGCATGGGTTTTTCAGGCTTCCCCATTCTTTTTGCAAGTATAATGATGAATTTTGTGGGTGGTTGAAGCATGGTTTTGGGATTTTATCTGTCTCTCTCATCTCATTCTTCTATATATTGTAAGGAGAGGCATTTTTACAAAAGTTGGACATTTTTCCTCCATGCCACTCTCTTCTCTCTTTCTTGCAAGATAGTTGTAGGGTCTCAAACCTTATCTCCTAAGTATTGTAATGAGATTCCATGAATTATTCCCACTAATGATGTACTGTGCATATTCTTGAGCAATGAAAATCAATGTTTTGTGATAACTCTCTCTATCCTTACATGTTTTTTATTGTTCTTTCTTGCATCTCATTATTAAACAATTTTTTTTTACATTTTAATGGTTTCATTACAGGGTTTGAGGTGATGTTGTGTTTATGTAAATGTGGTGTTGAATGTAGTAGTGGTCTGTGATGCTAGTCCATCCTTTCTACACTTATTTTCCTCCATTTTCATGCATGTGTACTATCCAACACACCCTTCTCTTGGTGCTATCACCCCCTTAGTGTAGGATTTAGCTTCTTTCATGCACTCTCTCTTTCTCTATCTCCTTGGAATGGTTAGGATAGGATTAGTTATGTGTTCCTTGCATTAGGAGTAGTTGTAGAATAAGAATAGGTAGAAGAACCCACCTTATTTAGAGGGCCATCTCAATTTTGCAAGTCCCATAGCTTGAGATATGTTCTAATGTTAGAAAAAAGTAGGGATATATCATTTCCATATCCTAGGGTGCTAATTTTTTGTTATAACATTTTTGGCGTTCCTGGTGGGATAAATAGGAGAAATATCTAGATTTTAGAGGTGTTTCATTGCATATCTAATTCATTTTTAATGGGTGTGCATCCAAGTCCTACACCACTACCTCATATTCCTTCTATTTCCCTTTCCCAATCGACATCAATTCAACCTGAATATCATGATTCTAGCTTCTTGCATATTACCCCCATTGTGGAATCAATTTCTCCATCTTCTACCCTTCCATATCATCTTGAATTTTCTTCCCTTTTCCATTATAAGAATCCATACCCTCCATCATAAACAAAGAAAAAATCAGTTGAGACCCAACCCACCTCTCCTTTGATATTCCCAAATCCATGCTAGGAAGAAACTCAAAAAACCAGTTAGGGGGGACTGCAAGAAATAAAGCCCAACATGGAAGAAATGATGAAAAATTTAAAGAATTGGGCTTTAAGGTTTGGAATTGATAAAATTACCTTACTGGTTAAACCTTCAAAAGAAGTTAGAGTTGGAGAACAAATGAAAGAAGTTGATTTTGAAACAGAAGAAGAGCAAGAGTAAGTAGATGATGATTAATAGTCCTTGTGTTCTGAATGCAGTGTTAATGTTGGCATTATATTTTCAAAGATTTTTGATCCATCACTACTTACAAATTCAGTTTCAAAGGGAGAGAAATTATCTCCAAGTTCAGTTAAAGAGGAGCCCATGGAGGGAGATGAGACAAATTCAAGGGTCTTGAATCAAGAGCAGGTTACACAACAGATTTCATATTTTTCTCCTACTTCATATCTCCAAAAAATGTATTGTTTGGAAGAGTTTGATTTCTCGAGATTTGTGTTTGAGGATGAAGAAACACATGATAAACACGTTTAAGATTTAGAGGTAATCATGGAAGAAGGAGAACCCTTGGAACAACATGACAATGAAGATCTTGAGTACTTATCAAATTTGGAAAAGTGTATTGATGAAGAAGATCATATAGAAATCACAACCTTTGATGCTATATCATTCATCCTCCAACAAAAATAGCTTTCTACCATGGAAGAAAACATTCAAGAACAACCTTCTGCTCATGGCAGTACCCTTGAATCAGATTTGGAGGAACTTGATCTTCCAAGTCTCATAATGAACGAGGAGGGAAAAGAGAACAAGGATGACACCACTAATGAATCATATATCATTGAAGTAGAGAACCAGTTGTTTGTGGAGGAGTAAAAAATTCAAAATCAGCTCACAGAAAATCACCTTTTCCAGGAATGTCTGCATGAAGATGTCCTTATTGAAGTTGGAACCCAAAGCAGGGGAAACATTCCATGGATAAGACCTTTCCCAATCAATTATTTGGATTCATTAGAGTAAGAACCTAGGTTACCACCATTCATGATTACTTCTGAGAGTAAGGACGAGTTTCAGAGTACCAAGGATCAGCCGTAATACCTCTCCAATCTGAATGAAGAGAAACCAAAAGAGGTATTCATTTTGTTTCCATTTGATACCTTGATGATTTGGGTGAAATATTGGCTCCATTTCAGTTTTCCACTCTCTTGCATGACCATTTCTAGTGTCAAATCAGTTTCATGGTCCCAAAATTTGAGGAATGGAAGCTACTTCTCCTTGTTAGTGTCAGGGTTTTTCGAAGCTTCTCGTTTATCCTGCTAGAGTAGAGTAGGTAGGTTTTATTTCAGCACACAAGTGCTTATGCACACTCTTCATGATTCACTTGGGGCATGTATGATATTAATTTGTGTACATCATTTTTGTGTGGTTTTTTCTTACGCACAATTCATCATGTTTCCGGGAAAGAGAATGTTGTAGTAAGGGGTTTAATGTTGCAAGAAACAATTTTTATCTCCAAGAAAATCCAAATGCAGAGCAACTAAATAAGATTTAGGAAAAAATTTAACTGTATTCATCTCTCTTGTCTCTTTAGATTAGTCAAATTTTAGCTCTTATTCCTCTTCTTGAATCAAGAAAATTAGTTTTGGGGGCAGTCTATGAGAGTCAATAGGCATGTCATCAGGAAAATTGATTTTAACAGGAGCTACAACATCTCCAAATCAGTTTGTGTTTCCAAAAATTCTGCATTTTTCACATTTTCCAAGACATCATCAGTTAGTTGTGCTTCACACTTGGAAAAAAATAGATTCTTTGAGTGGTATCATAAATTCAATTCATCCTTCACTCCCACAGATCAAATTATGCAGATGAAAAGTAGAAGATTCCATACTCAAAAAAAAAATTCTACTCACATAAAATCTTCTTCTGAAGATTGTATTATAAAATTTAGAAAATTGAGCAATGGAAAATGCATTTATAGGTTAAGGAAGTGGTGTTTCTATGGCTCAAGGACAAGATTTCAGAGTTTAGGATCAGTTTTCAGGTGTATCAAGCTGACTCCATGCCCAATAGATGCTTCAAGGTCACTGGTCACACATCTAATAGGAAATGTTCCTGAGAGGTTGCTAAATTATTATATATTTGTAACCTCTTGGTAAAATAGGGAAAATTTGGAGGTTGAACATGAACACTGGATAGGACTTCATCAAGCAATTTGGAGAGAGACATGTGCGATTTCAAGTTTTGGAAGCATTACAAGTGATTTTGGGAAGTTTGGGATCATTTAAAGAATTTTTTCCTGTTATGGGTTTTCAAACTTGGTCAATTTTAGAGAAAAATGAGGTAAACAGTGAAAAGGGGGTCATGGGATACTTTTATCGTCTTCATCTGGTTCCTTGGCTTAAGAAAATTGGAAAAAAATGAGGAAGTTGTGAAAATGGAGTAATTGTAAGCCCCCTGACTCCCTTGGTCTCAATTGTAAAATAGGAAAAAATTAGAAAAAGTTGAAAATATAGTCTTGGGCATCTCAATGCATCCCTTGACCTTTCAGATCTAAAATAATTCAAGAAAATTCCAAGATTTTAGGGAAAAATTGAGAAAAATGGCCAAATGGGCCATGAAGCCAAAATAGCTCGCCGAGATAGCTCGGTGAGTTGGTGGGAGTGCACGGGGGGAAATTCATGCGAGTAGCTTGGTGGGAAGGTGACGAGCCCATTGGTAGTTACGTGGAGGATTGGCTCACCGAGCTAACTTATTGAGCCAAGAGGGGGTGCAGGGTGATTGTTTTCAGGGAGCGGGTGCGGGGAACACAATGCATGTTGCATGGCTCGATGAATTAGGTGGTGGATGCATGCGGGTTCCATAGCTTGAATACATGGTGGAGTAAATGGTGTGTCAGGCCAAGGTATCAGGAAGTCAGGTCAGAAGAGCATGGTGCTCAAGCACCTCAGCGAGATGTGTGACATGCAAAGCGGGATATGAACCTGAAACACGCGGGAGCTCACTGAGTTGTGGAGGTGGAATCAGAGTTGCACATCAATGAATCAACACACTAAAATCGATGCAAATGAAAATTGGGTTCTGGACCTAACTTGTAGGATTCAAAAGTGAGTTGGTGGCAAGTTAAAGAGGGAGCTCAGGGAGGTTGGTGAAAAGAAAAAGATAATGCCCTACACTAAAATTGTGATAGCTTCCTCCATACTCCACATATTCCCACAAAATTTTAGGTGTTGGAAAGAGGATTCATATCCCTACACTATGACATCATAATTTTTTTTAATTTGGTGGGTTAGTTAGGAAAAAATGGGGGTGAAATTCTAGGACATTGAGGCCATACCTAGGTACCAAAAATGGAGTAAATGGAGGTTTGGGTTCACATTTATTCTTCTAGGAGGCAAAGTACATGGAAACATGGGTTTTTTAGGATTCCCCATCCTTTTTGTAGGTAAAATGATGAATTTTATGGGTGGTTGAAGCATGATTTTGGGTTTTCTCTCTCGCTCTCCTCTCATTCTTCTATATATTGTAAGGAAGGCATTTTTGCAAAAGTTGGACATTTTTCCTCCATGAAACTCTCTTCTCTCTTACTTACAAGATAGTTATAGGGTCTCAAAACTTCTCTCCTAAGCATTTGAATGGGACTTCATGGATTGTTCCCACTGATTATGTACTGTGCATATTCTTGAGCAATGAAAATCAATGTTTTTTTATAACTCTCTCTATCCTTACATGTTTTTTATTATTCTTTCTTGCCTCTCATTATTATACATGATTTTTTTGCATTTTAATGGTTTCATTTCAGGGTTTGAGGTGATTTTGTGTTTATGTGAATGTGGTGTTGAATTCAATAGTGTTTGTGATGCTGGTCCATCCTCTCTACACTCATTTTCCTCCATTTTCATGCATGTGGGCTGTGCAGAACACCCTTCTCTTGGTGCTATCACCCTGTTAGTGTAGGATTCCCCTTCTTTCATGCACTCTCTCCCATGTCTCCTTAGAATGGTTAGGATAGGATTAGTAAGGTGTTTCCTTGAATCAAGAGTAGTTTTAGCATAAGACTACGTAGAGAAACTAGCCTCCTCTGGAGGGCCATCTCAAGTTCGTAAGTCCCACAACTTGAGAGATGGTCCACTGTTAGCAAAAAGTAGGGATATGTCATTGCCATATCCCAGGGTGCTATATTTTTATTATAACAAGTATAGTTGGAGGTGTATCATTCAATATCATATTATTCCCATCTGATATAAATGTATCAACTTTAGGAACCCATTTAGTTGTGGGGAATTAAAATGACTTCATATTAGAATGTCCTGTATCGAAGTACGTAAACTCTCTACACTCAAGCTATCAAATTATTTTTTATAAAGCATAGTAATTACTTTCATGATTCCTATTACTTCTATGATAATTGTAAAATGGTTGAACTTTAACTTTTTCAAATCAATAATTGGGATAATAACGATTAGGTAAAAAATTGATTAATTATTGATGGAGTAGCTCAAATAAAATATCATATTGTATAGTTTTCTTGTCAAACCAAATAGGTGCTTGTTGATGTGGTTCACTTAGTATTCAAGTTGATCTTTGGGAACATATATATTTTTACCTCTATGTAGGAATTTCACTTCACTTGTATGAGCACATTTATTATGCATAAAGTGTATATCAAATTTATTTTCGGTAGCCTTAAACCTAGATTGATTATGATACGTAGAGACATTATAGACTTGGGAGTTGAAATAATCCTTTAGATATTTGATCTTAGTACTCATAGCTTGAATTTTCTCTTGAAAATGAAATTATAAAACTTGAAGAATTTGCAAGAGAACTTTTTACATAAGAGATATGTCATGGCCATTAATAGTGGTCATAGGAGGATTACTAGTAGGTACCTCATTATTACTTTTAATATAATAAACATGAAAAGGATCATCCATAGAATTATCAGTATAAACATTGTTATGTGTGATAACTTGAGGTCTTATTAACATGTTTTGAGAATTAGGATCTTGATTATTAAGACAATCATCTACACTTTTGGAAATGAAATCATCAACACATGATCCATGAGTATGTAAATAGGAGAAAGGAAATGCATGACAATCCATAGAAATTAAAAGAATAAATGATGAGGCACTAAGTGGAAAGACAATAGGTAAGGTACCATAGAGGATAAAACCCAAAGGCGATGTTTAGTAAAAGAAGTGAATGACGCCAAATAAATTAAATGAGTATTTATGAATATAGATAATGAATTCAATGAAACAAAAAAATTATTTTTAAATATGATTACGTGGAAAAACATCCTCCAAGTAATTTTTTAAAAAGTGTATATGTTTCTGATTGCTCCCTCATTGCTAAAATTAATAATTTTGAAGTTATGATAAATGTGCTGAATAAAAAGAGGTTTTTGTTTAATGTATAAAAATAAAGGAAAATATCCAAGGAATTTTAAAATGGAGTTGTTAGGGTTTAGATTTTTCTCAAAAGAGAAGGATGCACAAGATGGGTGTGTATCAAAAAGCGATCATTACCAAAGCAATAAAATGGATATTTCTAAAAGAAGATAGTGAATTTTATGAAACAAATAGAGGTATTCTTGGACATGAACATTAAAAACAATAACCTCTAAGGGATTTGCAAAGAAGTGTATATTGTTTTGATACATGTATGATGAGTTAAAATTCATAGCATTGTGGCTTGTTTGTTTCCTAAATCCTAATCATTCTTGTGGAAAATATGTTGTCATAAAAAAGTAGGCATATAAGATTTACAACAAGAAATACATAAAGGGGAATCCTTAATTTTGACTAAGTCACGAGCTTTAGACTTCATCACTTAGCTCCGGACTAGAAGCATGAAAAGTGTAAGACTTATAAAGAAAGCGCAAGACTCCTGAGAAAATTTAAAGACTTCTAAATAAAGTAAAGACTCTCGATAAAAGAGTAAGACTACAAAAAAAAAGTGCAATACTCATTCTTACAGGCTCAAGACTCCAATCTATAACCGATAGATTTGTCACTCTGGTTCCCAATTGTCAAAGCCACACATATATATTTGGAGAATTAAAGGATCTTCTAAATCATGAAGGAATATTTTTCACTACAACACATGGAAGACTGGCGTTGAATAAGCAAGATTCAAAGAAGAATAAAAGAACACTCTCCCATATTTTGGGAGAGAATTCCTAGCGCAATTTTCAA